>JBBPCS010000374.1:12371154-12386254 GCA_037974645.1 Hollardia meadi
CGTCTTGACCATGTCTACATGCCTAAATGCATTGAGTTGCTGCCATGTGATTGGCTGATTAGCTACTTGCGTTAATGTCCCAGCCAAACCAATTTGTAGCATTAAAAGCATAATGCAGTATCAAAACTTTTAAATTGGGACCTGATTTGGAAACAAGGGGCTTCATACTAAGATATTACCAAATATATTTTAAACAGACAGAATTAGAAATAAAGGCCTGCCTGTTATATAAGCCTGCTTCCAATAAAGGCCTGGTGCCCTCTGCAGTTGAGGTAAATAAAGGACCCGGTCACTATTTGAGGAGACATGGTAGATATAAAGTATTATAACTCTTGACTTCCTTGACATCAAATACATTTACATTTTTCAAACAGTCCTGGTTATCCTGAAACAGAAAATGGTGATTCATCCATATTTGAAGCCAATAAGAACCTTTGAAAAGCACATAACAGGAAGTAGGAACACAGGCAGTTTTTGGCCTGGGACTGAAAGGTTAACAAAGTTTTATTAAAAACAAAATGTCCGCTCTCTTTTCAGTTCAATCATATGACCTTCTCCCAGCTGAAGCCACTAACCTGACGGCATCCACCATGTTGTTCCACAGTGGGTAGATGGTCTGGGATTGGTAGATGATCATGTCGTGAAGAGACTTGGCGCTGCCTTTGGCCAGGTAAAGATTTGCCACGTCGGTGCTGCTGTACAAAGCTGTTCACATTTAATAAATCAGCGTGTGCCATGTTAGTTCCCAACATGGTGGACGTTCACAGTGTCAACAGCAGTCATGGACACAAACACATACTGTGTTTTAATGTCAGCTCACTGAAGCTGAAACAATTAGTCGGACAGTCAAGCAAAAGAAAACTGAAGTGATTGAAGCCAGCTATTTTTGATTATTAATTGTGTTAAACTAAATATCAAAAATTCTCCATTTAAAGCTTCTGAAATGTGTTGATTTAATGCTTCTCTTTGATCTGAGCTGATGTTCTCTTTGCTTCTCTTTCATATATGATACTTACATAAATCTCTTTGTGTTTTGGACTGTTGTTAAGATAAAACAAGAAATTCTATCACATGGCCTTTGAATCCATACATCCATCCATTATCTATCACCGCTTATCCTATGCATTTGAGTTGACTTTATTCTTTAATTTTTTTCTCAGAATTTTTTCTTAAAATTCTGACTTTAAACTCAGAATTCTCACTTTTTCTCAAAATTCTGATTTTTTTCTTAGAATTCTGACTATTTTGTCTGACTATAGGATTCTGACTTTAATTACATAATTCTGACTTTTTTCTCAGAATTCTGACTTTTTTTCTTAGAATTCTGAGAAAAAAATCCACATAATTTTGGCTATATGTAGTTGGTATACTGAGACAGAGTTAATCTGGTCAATTCCATCTGTTCGTCACCTCCTCCTTCTCACCTGTCCCCTTTGTGGTCTCCACATCCAGGATCTCGATGCCCACCAGTGCGTCCAGCAGCCTCTCCATCCCGTCCACACTAGTGCTCAGCTCCTGGGCTACATGCTGGGCACTAAGGGGCTCCTGGGACTTCAGCAGAAGGTCAAACACTCCCAGCTCACAGGCGGAAAATATCACCTGCAGGAATGAACTCACTGTCACATCAACACCTCTGTACTCGAAGATAGATTTTTAGACATGTTAGCGATGTGGCTCTAGAAATGGCAATGTTGGTTGGTCAGTTGGTCCACCACGTTGGCCGAACCTGATATATCTAAACAACTTTGGACAGACATTCATGTTCCTCACAGGGTGAATTGTAATAACATTGATTAACCACTGAATCTTCCATCTAGCACCACCATCAGGTCAAAATGAATGCCTAATAACCCCCAAACCTAATGACATTCCCATTAGCATGCTAACATGTTAACGTAACAGCGCTAACATGGTAAACATTATATCTAGTAAACAATTAGCATGTTAGCATTTAGCTTAAAGCACCGTTGAGCCTAAGAACAGCCTCATAGAGCCTCTTACTAGCAAAAATTGTTTATGTAGTTAATTGTCGGATCGTTTTATCAAAAAAATTCAAAAAGATTTTTCATAACTTTATAAATAAAATACATAAACAACATTTCTATGACACTTGAGCAAATTCCATCAAGATCATGCGATATGGCCGAAAGTTCTGGAACAGCTACTAAATGGACCTTGAGGTGAGATTAATTTACATTTTTAATGTCTGATTTATTTATTCATTACAGACAGACAAAGCAAGAAAAAAACAGACTTTGATGTTGTGATGGGTATTTTTCATTGTCAACAATCAGCCAAATAATCACCCAAATCAGTCAAATCAGACAGACAGGAAATTAATCTGCAACTATTTTGATAACTGTTCCTAAATTTAAGTAATTTATTAGCGCAAAAATACCAAAATTACACTGGTTACAACTTGTAAAAATGTGAATTTTGTATGATCCTATCATTGGGTTTTGGTTTGTCAGACAAAACATGCAAGATGGAACATTTATGGACCAACATGGATTAACTGGAGACAATAATTAATCTATGATGAACCCAAGATAGATCACAGCAGAGAGATCTCTTCTGAATCTGACATGTTTATGAAAAAAAGCTAAAATATGAAGTCTAACATGTTACCTTGGAGACCCTGAAGCCGTTGAAATACTCCAGAAGTTTAAACGGGTAATCCAGCTCACTCTGGGACAGATGCTCTGCCATGACCGCCCTCCTGATGGAGACACGAACCAAAACCGAGCCGGTAATAAGTACCGGAATTAATTCATGTAACTTCACCCTACTCCTGATTGTGAAGGACAAACACATTTTGGTTTTTTACGATCGCCACTCACCCGATGTTTTTTTTGGTCTGGAAAGCTTCTGAAGAGGATCCGATCTGGAAAAGACGGGTGATATTTTGGGATGTTTTTCTTTAGCCAGAACAGCCAAAATGTCGGTGGTGCGTTCAGGAGCTGCTGTCGGGATGAACTCGGTCGACGGATCATCGGCGGATTCAACGCGTCCCTTCAACAGATCTTAAATTCATCGAGGGACCCGCAGTTGTGGTGGTCGTTGAACGGCAACCGCGACTAGTTGGATATAACACACACACACACACACACCACTGAGCGTGAGGGTGCAGTTCTGGGATCATCCGGAGCACCAATGGGGGCGCTGTTGAGCTGTTGACGACAGGAAGGTTTGGTTGTTTTTTTTTAAAATGTGTGTTGATCTTTCAAAGTTTATCTCCACATGAATAAACATTAATGTAGTGCTAGTTCTGTCAGTGGTGGAGAGTAACTGAGTACATTTACTCATGTAAAACTTTGAGGTGCATTTCTAAATAAACTTATTTTATCTGCAATGAAAAAAACAAACCATAAATTCGAATTGAATAATTGATAATTGATTGAATAATATGCCAGGCACTACATATTGTACATGCATGTAGTATTTTAAGAAATAAAGATATCATGCTAAAATATTATTTTGGTTAAAGTTAAAGTCGTCCAAATGAATAGTATTTTAGTCTTAAAGTATCTGATATTAAATGTATCAAAAGTAATTTTCTAGCAACAAATGTACTTAAGTATCACAAGTACAAGTAAATTGCACATATATTTATATGTATATATACTGTATACTTGGGGTTGACTAAATATCAGCCTGGCCAATTATCGGATCCAATATTCAACATTTTTCCAATTATCAGAATCAGTGTTTTATTGCCGATAAAATTAATTAATTCAAAAATGCACAACTGTGGTTCTGATGCAGCATGCAATGTGCAAAGTAACTAGTAACTAAAGTTATCAAATAAGTGTAGTGCACTAAAAAGTACAATATTTGGTTCCAAAATGAAGTGGAGTGGAAGTATAAAGTAACAGAAAATGGAAATACTCAAGTACAAGTGCTTCAAAACTGTATTTAAGTACAGTACTTAGTTACATTCCATCACTGCATAGATATATAATTTACTTTTACTTTTTTGCTTTTGGTACTTAAGTACCAGTATCAGTGGTGGTTTGCCACTACTAGCTAACACCTGCCACAGCTAGTCGCTAACATTCCCTCGGATGCAGCGGCACAAAAAGGGTTTTAAAACTATATAAGTGATGTGGGAGACGACCCTGTGCCAGTAAAAGCTCCTAAATGTGTGGTGAGGAAATACAGATAACCAATAATTACCTGCTCCTCATAGTTGATACGGTAAAATAACCAATAATTTCATATTTTTGCATTTTAAAAAAAGTTAATAACCTGAGGGTAAGAAAGGCTAAAATGTAGCACACCAAGATGGATGATTTAATATAAGCCCGATTCTGTAACTGTAAAACACACAATCAGGCTGATAATATATTGTGCATATCTGAAATATTATATGAATTTAAAACTCTGGTATGCCTGAAATCAGATGTGCTGCCTGAGAACTTTAAGCTCTGCTTGGGTTTTCAAGAAAAGACGTTGAATATCAGCAGATTCTGCCACAACTAGCAAACGTTCCCTTGGATGCAGAGGCACAAAATGGGTTTTGAAAGGAAAAAGTGATGTGGGAGAGAACCCTGCACCAGTAAAAGGTCCAAAGTGTGTCTTGAGAAAATATGAAACTGACAGGTAATGGCAGGTGGTGATGTTTAGCAACCACAAATGTGATCCCGCACTGCATCACTGTACATTTGGATTTTGCTTGTAAGTAAACAGGACACTGTTTACCTGACGCTTTCTGTTAAACATGTTAATGGGCAATAAAAAATATATTCCTGGTAGTGCTCCAACCATGCCGCCTTTAAAAGCAAATTAATTCCAGACATCTTCAATTATTAACCAAATCGATTTTATTATGCATGAACAAATCCCTTCCTGCCTCTGTCACGCACGCACACGCACACGCACACACACACACACCCAACATTTAAATACATGACGTGGTGGGAATTCGGCATAGCTCACTTTTGTTGTTGCACATGCTTTTAATAAAACGATAGATATATTTACAGGATAAGCAACATCTCGGAAAATAATTCGCAAGAACAGCTCCCGGTCCCGCCCTGCAGCACTTTGCAACACTCCTTTATTTTTTTTGGAAATTCACCCACGTTTAAAAAGAAGTTAAGAACAAAAAGAAAAAGAAAAGAACAAAAGAAAACAAACCATGGGGGTTTTGGCCAATACGACATAGCATTATACGTATATGGAGTTCATAAACTACATAAATATGGCAGTAACACTGAGTACTTCATTGGGTCTATTTACAAAGCTCGTGAAGTGGGGAAATATTATAGTCTGTGGGTGGACGACTGACAGAACGCATGTCTTCTTTAAAGGTCTGGGGGACCGAGTCTAGGAAAAACCGACACCTCCATCCCTCCACTCGCCTCCTCTGTTAGAGCGGTCAGGACTGACACGACGAACAAAATAAGGCACAATTAATACTTGGACCATTTTCAGGGGAATCTACAGACTTGCAGCTGGCTTGTGAGGCATGTAAACAATTGAGTCGATTGATTAGGACTGCCTTATCACCTTCCCTTTGTATTCCCGATCGCTGATTCAGTCCGTCTGATTCAAAACAAGATTCATATGGCAAGGACCTCTAAACCCCCAAACCCGTCCAAAAAAAACAAAACAAACAAAAAAACAAAAAACTTCCCTCCCGCCCTCCCTCCATGCTACTCAACAAATACAATCACATGGTGACAAACAAAGAAAACTAGTAGTGCATACACTACAAACACAACAGGAAAATGCGACACTCCGCTAATTTCCACAGCGCTGGTTCGGCCAAAGCGCCGCCCTCGCAACAAGGAAGGAAAAAAAGATCTGAACAAAAATTGATTGATTGATTGATGAGCTGTCTGAAGCTGAAGCAGTTTCAGTTGTGACTGAACCAAAGATTTAAAAAAAAAAGAAGAGAGAAATCTGTTTCCCCATGCTGATCCACTTTGTGTTTCTCTGGCTACCTCTGATCAACTTCCACCCAGCGCTCAGCGGCGACCACGATGACCACACTGCCCCCCATTCTGGAGAAATCATTAAAATATTTTGTGGTTTTGTTTCAAATACACCTAATGGCACAACACTCTCCTCTCTCCCGCCTGTTTTCGGACGTTTAAAAAGCCCCACCCAGTCGAAAGTTTTGGATCGCTTTCTGTTGTCGCAGGATGAAGAGGGAAGCAGGTCCGGGCATGGAGACTTGAGTCCCGCCCTTCCAGAACAGCCAACAGATTCAGGAGGTGAAGAAGTTTGGGGGCAGGAGAGAGGCTGGTAGATCGATGGGGCAGGAGGTGGAGGAGTTCTGGGGGGCGGTCTGTCGCAGCTGTTTGGGGCTCCAGGCTTTGGTCGGTGTGATGGAACCGCTCACTCGTGTTTCAGGTGGTCTTTGATGTCCTCCTCGTCCGTGTACTCCGATGGCTCGTCTCCGGGCTTCAGCAACCTCCCGACGTAATCGTATTTTTCTGGAAGATATCGATAAATTCTCGTGTTAAAAGTGAGGTTTGAGGAGAAACATTCTTTTAAAGGCTGCGGATACTAAACAGGAAGTCGCTTAATCATTTCGTCAATCGCAGAATATTAATCAGAAACTATTTGGATAATTCTTTAATTATTAGTTTTATTTTTCAACCAAAAATGCCAATTTGTTTGTCTTTCGCTAGATTTGCTGGTTTTCTTTATCTACTATATCGGTCTGAAGTTAAGAATTGTTTACATCTGGCCTATTCAACCAGCCCAAAAGAAATAAAATATTAGTTCCCCAGGCCCATAAGTGACATATTACAGTGTCTTTGTCCAACAAACAGTCCAAACTCCCAGATATTCAGTTTACAATAATATAAAACAGCAAATCATCACATTTTAGAAGCTGGAAAATGTTTGGTATTTCTGCTTGTCAACCAAATAATCAATTATCAAAATAGTTGTTGATTAATTTTCTAGCCATTGCCCAATCTATTACTCGACTACTGTTTTCAGCTCTACATTTCCAGACGGGGAAATTTGCCCTAAATGTTGTCCTGGACATGAGGCGGAACGTTGGCCTGCGAGTCGTTCACTGACATCTTATATAATTTAATCAGTCACCATTTGAGACCGCCAACTTCTAAAGCCGCTCAGTCCGTCTTCGAATGTGTAATTTGTTCCAAACAGACTTGCTACAAGTGTCCAGAGACTTATTATTTAAGTAATCAGAGGCCTAACATTAGTTTTAATCCAAACTTAGACACACAAGATTCACAAAGGACACGACTTTGAAATAAAACACTAGCTTTGAGGTCAAGTTTTAAAATTATAGACGATAATAGGATCTAAAACAGTGATACATTTACACTTTAAGTACAGATCCTCTGACATACTGACACATAAAAATATGGCTGGAAGGAGGCCTGGGTTTCATTTCAATTTCACCGTTTCCTGTTTCAGTAGATGTGGTGGCAGAGGATATTTATAGTTTCACTTTATTGCACAGTTCACTCCAAAGTTTGGTTCAACTGCTCATTTGAGAAATAACCTTGTTTTAAGAGCTGAAATGATCAGTAAATCTATTTTGATAATGGATGGTTTGGCTGCACAATATATCGTTTCAGCATCGACATCGCAATGTGTCCGTGTGCAGTCGTCACATTGCAGAGCACGCGATGTCAAGTAAGGCAAATTAACTCAAACACGTCATACTACAAAATTATTTGCTGCTTGATCCAAAACGAAAACTCGCAAGGTTCTAATTTCAATATCTAATCTACAGGAAAAGTTAAGTTTAAGCCTGTTTTTCATCCACCACGTAGATTAACAATACATTTTAACATTGCTAGAAATGGTTTTTCTGCATCAAGACATAATCTTTCAGGAGAGAATTGCGATGTATCTAACAATCGTTATTTTTTGGGGTGTTTTTTCTTTAAAAATGACTTCAAAAGATAATCAATTAAAATAGTTGCAGATCCATTTTATGTCGCTCAACCAATCTTTAGCCTGTATTGTCGATAACTTTTAAAAAAAGAAGTCTAATTTAGAATTTCTTACAGAATCTGGATTCAATCTCCACTAATTCTGACATGTTTTCACAATCCATAAATCTAATCTAATCCTTAAAGAAGTTCCTCATTGTCAACACTTTTTATGATACATTTATATTTATTATAGAGTTGGTACAGATTATTGTCTGATTGTTGTCTGTAGTTATTTTGCTCCTGAATGTGAGGTTTTTCTCATCTTGGTATTCTGGCTTTGTCTGCACATTATTGTAACTTTTTGAGTTTTTACATCTTTCTATTTTCTGTGATTAAACAAACATACAAGCGTTACTCCTGAGTGCTGAGCTTTTTCATAGTTGTTCTCTACAAACAGAGGCTGATTTCTTTTCGAATATAAAGTAAAAATATATTTGAAAGCAGTGAAAACTGAAGGACAGTGTGTGAGTCTGATCGTGTACCGGCTGGCTGCTTTAAATTCTCCTAATTTGATAACAAAAATCACGTTGTTCGAACTGTAATACTGCACACAAAAAAACAGTACAGAAGGCAGAAAGTACGTTGTGTCTTGTGCTTTAGATCCCAAGTTTGATCTGATTTAATACACAGTGAGGTAGCCGATAAAGACAGCGGATACGTCTGTGAAATCTGAGCCAAATCAATACGTGGTGGAAACATCAGGAACCAATCCTACCCAGGAACTGCATCTCCCACTCCCTCACGCTCTCCATCTGCACAGCGTTGAGGTCCGACAAGTCGTCGTACTCGTCCCTCAGGGCGTCTTTCTCCAGGCAGAAGGTGGCCAGGCCTCTCGAAGCATCCCGACCCGCGAAAATGCCGTAAGGACCATCTGAGGAAAAGAACACAAAAGTCAGGATGAATAATCACACTGTTTCAAACTGATTTACGGAGAATAGAAAAGTGCAAAAAGACAGCTCCAGTCATACAAGTAAACTCAAACTTCCCTCATGTGACTGCTGCTTCACATTAAAAGCCTTCCGCAACTGCCAATAAGTAAGCCACGTGAATACAGCGAGTTCACAGAGGGACTTCTGGCTCCAGAGAAATCTAACTTTTTTCTGAAATTCTTTCATTAAGATGTCTTTATTAGAGCCAGAAGATGTTTTAATCTGGATATGATATTGTGATGTGAAATGTGATATTGTCTGGGTTTATCTAACCTAAGTGCCTTTAAAAGGTCTTAAAGAATGCATTAGAGTTAAACTGAGCTGCAGCGTTTCGTCCATTAATCTCTTAATCAGAAAACTGAATCAGCAAACATTTTGATAACTGATGAATCGATTCAAGCATTCACTGGTTCCAGCTGCTCAGATTCCTGTGTGTTTAAGTATAAATGTATTTTTTAATAATTATCGTATTCTATTACAGATTTAATTACCTCTATATGCTTTGTGTTCGATGTGTGTAGCATGAAAGGGACTACAAACTTTCATTTTGTTGTGTAACCCAGTGTTGCACAAGGACAAATTTAGTTTTATTCTGTATTTTAGATGTGACTAGTTTCCTTTTCATTCCTTTCGTCCGCTTGCACTTCATCTCATAAACCTTTTTACCCGCCGCCATTTTCCCGCTCGATACTGGACAGGAAGTGAGATGGCTCACTCTGTAACGCTATGTTAAATTATTTTTTTTACCACTCGCCTTTCGGGCAAGTTAGTTGCTAGATTTGCTAGCCCTACATTGCTTTTTACTTGCCCTGGCCAAGTGGTCAACTATTGGTGGAGTCTAACTATAGTGGAAATTAAACCCACATCACCACAGATCAATTCTTCATACAATACTAAACTTTTGATACAGATATCGATATTTGAGAACAATATAACTGTTTATACACAGTTTTTGTGCACTACAGTCCTTATTGACCGACAGATACAGTTAGATCTGCTACAAGCTACGATTTATCACCCTGACTCTGTTTTTTCAAGTGTGTTTATGAATAAAATGTCTTCTGAAGGCATTATGCTTCAAGTAAAATATCATCACATTAATACAGCGAGAAACTGACCTGATACGCTGGATTCAATACAGTTTCCATATCGACGTCATTATAAAATACAGTTTTCTGGCTATCAGTTACATTTATTTTGTCATGGCTGGCTGCTGACTCAGCTGTTAGCGCCACAGCAATCGACTGCTATTAGCTGCACATTAAATTTTAAATCTGGGGTAAAGCGCGGGCTTTATCAGAGCCGCAGCTGCTATCAGCAGATACACTGAGTGGTGGTACCACATGAGTACATCCCCAATTACCAATATTGAGGCATTCAATCAGACATAGTGATATTTGCTGCTGTCCTGTCATGTTACTTCCGATCAGAAATAATTCATGATTTTCAGTGCTGTAATGGTACTGTAAGTGCTGTAAGAAACAACAAAAGGAAACTGTTTTTAAAAGATGTGTTATATTCAGGAACAGTGTTGTCATCAAGAGCCCTAGAAACCATCATTAAGAACAGAAATGATCAAACAATTATTCAATACAGTGACAGTCCCGCAGTCGTGGTCTTGACCAGTCTTGAAATAAAATCCTGTTTGTCTGACACCGAGACAACACTGAGGAAAAACGCTGTTGATTCCAAGGTGAGACCTCCAAAAAGTGGTCGAACAAAACCAATTTTCAGCACTACAGTATTCAGGACTTTATCTGATTGATATCAGACTAATTTAATCTCCCATCCAAGGCACTCCCTGATATTCATCATACATTTTGTAAACAATGCTCTGGGCCAACCTTGAAATGTCCAGATCATCATCTGACCAGCATGTGAAAACTCTGCAGGCCCTCAGGTTTTCTCCTTTTAATTGTGCAACAGAGAAACACTCCAGTCCAGTGTTCACACTGCCGGCCACGAAGCCACGCAGCCTTATCACCTCAAAGATTAGATGTGCTCCTACCTTGCATAACTACTTTTAAAGATAAACCTGCCCATCTTACTTCACAGCAAGTCTGCAGCACTGCAGGCAGAGCAGCACACTGTTGAGAGAATATATTTTTTTAATGTCATGATGTCGTGATTTACAAGAAAAGAAGACATTACTGAGTCAGATCTGTGCCTGATTAGCTTCTGAAAAACTTGTCAGCTGCAAACGACAGCTGCAGCCGGACCCTCCTCCAACCAGCAGCACAGGGCTGCAACTTTTTATTAACATCCGGCTCTGTAAAAAGGTCCAAACTAATGACAAATGCACGAGAGCTGCAACGATTAGTCAAGGAAAAAAAGTTGCCAACTATTTTCATAATCGATGGATCTTTCCTGTCATTTTTCAAGTAAAAATGTCAAACATTTGCTGCTTTTCTTTGTAATTTGTGACAGTAAATGAAGAGTCTTGGGGTTTTAGTTTGTTGGTTGGACAAAAGAAGCAACCTGAAGACGTCACTTTGTGATCTGGAAAATTGTGATGAGCATTTTTTTTCTAGGGTTAGTAATTGATTATTTGTGGAAATAATCGTTAGTTGCAGCCCTAAAATACACGTGTTCAGCAGTTCCAGCTGCTTATCCTGTCTGAGCAACAGTGGAAAAAGTTTTCAATTTACAAAAACAGAGAAAAGCAGAAAATAATTTGATATTTTGGTTCAAAACTGAATCTAATCGATTACCAAACATAGATTACTTTCCATTAAACGGACATGTGGATCGATCAACAAGCTGTCCCAATTACAGTTTTGAGATATGTCCCAGCCCACTCCAGTGTGGCTCTAAACCAGTGTGCCATAGCACAAGTGAAACGTGAGGCTACTGGCAATGAATAATTATAGCTTATTACAGAACCGATGGGCAAGTCCACCAGGGCTGAGACAATGTTGAGACCAGCCTAGTTTCACAGAATTAAAAGCACACTAATGTTGACTGAAACATGTTTTGACAAAGTAAAGAAATGCGATATAATGTGTTTCACAAATATTATTCACGTTCCTGGGCTAACTTTACATTTTTTATGTTTAACTTTGCACAACTAGCCGGGTCGTTCCTACACTGAACTAGTCTCCACAATATCAACTACAAAGAGATTAAAAGATTGATGCAAAGTTCCTGATATACATGCACGGTGAGTCCCTTCACTGTAAACAAGCGGCGGCTCCAGCCCAGACATCCAGACAGTGTACTGTCTGCGAGCACAGGCAAGCAGGCTAACGTTAGCAGGCTAGCTGATTAAAATCTTACACTCTAGCACTGCACTCCAGCCTCAACTGAAAACTTTAACCAACCAGTTTCACGGGTTAACGAAGTGTACATGTGTACGGAAATGTTCAAACATCACAAACGCCACCACTTCAGACGCCGTGCTAGTTAGCTAACAGCTAGCATACCATTCAAAACATAGACAAAGCCAGAGAGCTAAGCTAACCACATCGGTTTGCGCTCAAATTTTTGTTCAGGACAACTCACCACAAGCGGGGACGTGTCAGCCAACTCGGCCGGATGTCAGTTCGTGGTCTCCCCACTGCCAACTCACCTTTCCCGTAAAACTTTTTGCCGCTGGTCACGTCGAAAACTTTCATGTTGACGGCCATCAAGATGCGGGGGTTCTGGAGTCCGTCGTACTCCCGCAACTGCTCCAGAGTGAAGTCCCGTCTCCTCATCTTGGGAAGCGCCGAGGCCTCGTCGCCCTGGGCCGCGTCAGAGACGAGCCGCCTGCCCCACCGCCGGTACACCGCCAGACAGACCGCCACCACCACAACCAAAATACTGATATTCAGCAACATCCCGCCGAGGCCTAGCCCGTCCGACTCATCCGCTGCCCCCTGCCCGCCGCTTGTGTCAACTGGTCCGCTCGAACTGTCTCCATCGTCCGCCATACTGCACGGTTAGCGCCTACCCGCCCCTGGCTGGATGCCGCGTTCAGGTCCTGTCGGGAATAGCGGAACCACTAGTTGAGCGAGCGGGGCGTGTTGTCACATTTTGTTCCTTGGTGCATTGACAAAACTGTCCATCACAGTCCAAATATAGGGCTGGGTTATCGATAATTCTACTGATTTTTTTTTAGTCATCAATTGATACAGAAACTCAGTAATTATAAAATGCCACCACTAGTCCCTAAATCCAAAGTGACATTTTACATGTCATCAAAAGTCCAAAATCCGAAGATATTGACTCACAAACTAGGCCCTTTCTTACTATTTACTGTTATAGAAGACTGTGAAAACAAGAAAATACTCATATGTGAGAAGCTGGAACCAACTGATTTTTTATTTATTGAATTACTTAATCAATTATCAAAATGTTAGTTGCTTGACTAATCCATTAATCATCTATTCCTTTCAGCTGGAACCAAATAGCGTACATTTAATCCCCCCCCCCACACACACACACACACACACTTCCCTGAGTGTTCAGCTTCCGGATAATTTAAAAAAAAAATCCTTTCAGCAAAATTGATGGAGTTTTATTTGCAGATTAGACAACACAAGCTCATGGACCAACACCAATTACATTAATGGCTATAATTAGGGTTGGAGGCTTGTTCTTACTTTAATTTCATCTAAAATCTTTTGCATAAATTGTGAGGGGTCACCAAAGGATACTAAAGGGATGCTTCAGGAATTTATTGTATTTCTATCTGATTTTATACCTGATAAACCTATCTGATAAAAACAAGTTTAATTATTTTATTGCATCATTTGGCATTTTAGTTTTATCTATTGTTTAACTTTGAGTGGTTGCACATTTTTCTTCATGTGTTGTGACAGAGAAAAACAATTTCAATATAACATAGTAAGAGAAAGAAACATGGACAGACATGGAAATATGTGACACAAGCATCAGAAAATATAAATTTAGTATTTTAGGTTAGCAGCCTACAACAGATTCACTTCTGAGATTTACGAGGTGCACTTAAAGGGAGCAAAACACCCGCCCACCACGGTTTTAAGTTGAGACTGGCTCGTTGATGGTTTTTGTCCCTCCACGGCGTCCCGTAGTGCAACAAACTGCCACATACTTGCAATACAACCCAGTAATTTAAATACTTGCTTTTCATAAACCCAACAAACTTCAGATATTTACTGAAGGTTTATGTCTGTTAGCTCATCTTTTAACTGTATGATCATGAAGGTGTTCATATTACAATAAATGCTATTTGTGTTTATGGGACCTTTTTTTTTGGACTCATTATGATCACAAATATTTTTATCAGTGATGTCATGTTTATTCAGCTGTTATCTGTATGCTATTTGCACACTTTATATAAACACTTTTCCCCCCCCTAAACTGCTTGTTTACTCTGAGATGATAAATGTCAAAATGCACTTAGTACAACTTTCTAGATTTACGGTTGACTGAGATGATCAGACAGTTTCGTCAATGTGAGTGACAACAGCCGATGAAGTTCAGTCTAACCTGTTGGGAAATAAAAACCTGCAGGTCAGGCTCGATGAGTAGCCCAGAGCAACACCAGAAAATATTAAAAAGGTGAGAGAGAGAAATGTGCTAACAGAAAGTAGGACAGATTACACAAACACAACTTCATACAATCAACTGTTTTATATTTTTTTGCATTTTACAATTCAAGACATTAACATGCATCGCTTTAATCCTAAAACACACTCAAACCACACTACAGATAAAACAAATCACTTCTTAAAATCAAAAGAATCACTGAATAGCAAATTATTTTTTATAGTATTTACATTTTTTTTCTTAAAATTCAACTCTAAATCCTCTTTTTTTTTAAAGTTCATTAAGAAGGAAAAGTAAAATGATTTTAAGTGCTCTAAAGCACGATAAGCCTCAAACATAATATGAAGTAAACTTCAAGCTAAAATATACTGTAGTTTCATGATGCTAGCTCACACCCATAATTCCAGCGGAAACGTTTCCTTTATTATCGTATTCAATAGCAGAAGCCATAAAAAAAAACTGCAATGATTACCTTAGACTATTCCATCAAATCAAGTACATGAAAAAAAAATAAAAACAATAAATTATACTACCTCTGGGTGTGAAATGGGACTTAAAAGCTTCCCAGATAAAATTGTCATAATTTCTGCAGGTTTGAATTAAAAACCAACACGATAAGTTTTAGCCATCAGACTTAAAAACATCAGGGCACGTCTGTACTGGTGCAGCAGCTTCGGTGGGAGGGGGGGGGGGGGGGGTGTCAGTCCTTCACAAATTTATGACTGCAGC
>JBBPCS010000374.1:12386354-12399492 GCA_037974645.1 Hollardia meadi
CCCCCCCCCCCCCCCCCCCCCCCCCCCCCCCCCCCCCCCCCCCCCCCCCCCCCCCCCCCCCCCCCCCCCCCCGCCACCCCTTCACAAATTTATGACTGCAGCCGTCAACTTGATTGTCATGATTTTTTTTTTTTTTTTTTAATCTGGAAACCTGAAACCTGTCAGTTTTAAACATGTTCGAACTGCAAATAATCAACTGGAGAGACTTTAGAGAGCAAACATTTTTTTGTCACTGCTCGCCCTCTTGTCCAATCAGAGTAAGGCACACAGGACCATCTGCAGTATCTCTCATATTGGCAAATTAGAATCACAGTTCAACAGGCGTTAAAAACCAGAGCTGTTTGGCATCTGAGAGAATAAAAATGCACGGAATGCATTTTTGTTTTTTTTTGTTGTTTTTTTTTGTAAACGTTATGAGCCGTCAGGCGCACAGATTCAAGCTTCACTGCCTATAATCTTGCTTGCTTGCTTTAAAATGAAATGCACAGATAAAAACAAATTAAGTCAACCACGCTCAGCCGCTCTTCAGACCAGAACAGTCTGCAGGTGAATAGAGCGAACGCTGAGCTCAGAGCTGCTGCTGCTGCCGCCGCCGCCTCGCTCTGCATCTCTTCTATCTGAACCCACACCTACAGGAGGGGGCTTCATTTATTTGACGCAGCAATTTCCTTCTTCCCGGCTCCGGGCTCGGTCTTCTTCCCCTGGCCGACGGCGGCTGCTGCTGTTTTCTGGGCGTTGTCTTTGGGTGTGTTTTGTGCGGCGGCGCTGGAGGATTTGGAGGCCTGCGTGGGCTTTGAGGTAGAGTTGGAAGGTTGTCGCCGACGCCTCCCTTCATCCCCGGCGGAGGATGAGTGACGTCTCCTCCTGCCTCCCTCCTCTCCCATCGGGGGCTGCAGACACAGGTCGGAGTGACTGACGGGCATCTAACAGCACAAAACTTTGTTCAACAGTTCAAACAACACATTACGCCTGTTTTAGCTTCCTTGCATTGGCTTCCAGTATGTTTTAGTATTGATTTTAAGATCTTACTGTTGACTTTTAAGGCTCTTCATGGTCAGTCCCCGAGTTATTTATGTGAACCTCTAGTTGCATATGAGCCAAATCGCAACCTGAGGTCTTCTAGTTGTTCCTGAGGCACGGCTAAAATCTAGACGTGATGGAGCGTTTGAAGTCAAAGCCCCGAAGCTCTGGAACGAGCTGCCTGAAGAAATCAGGTCAGCAGAAACACTGACCTCTTTTAAATCTCTTCTTAAAACATACATGTTCTCTGTTTTATTTTGCTTGACTTTATTGACTGTACTTTGTTCTTTTATTTGAATATTTGTTTATTTCTGGTTTTATTGTTTGCTCTCATTGCTTACTTTTTATGACCTCCTTGTTATGTAAAGCACTTTGTAACATGGGTTTAGAAAAGTGCTATATAGCTGTACACCGCCACAATGGATTTAAAGTGAAGCAATCAAGACGTGATTGAAGTCTATACTTTCAGCTTTAATTCAAGGGGCTTAACAGAAACATTGCATTAGTCATTTAGGAATTACAGCCATTTTTATGCACCGTCCAAAGTTCTTTTTTCTTTATGATTCAAATTTAAGTTGTAAAATGTGTTAAATGATGGCAATTTTCATGTGTTCTTCATGTGTCTTGAATAAAAGACATTAAAACATTTTTTAATGAATATTCATAAATTAAAATATTTTAAGATTCAAAGCGCTTTTGAATATATTTATTCAAAAAAAACTAAACTAAACCTGCATGTATGACTGCATTAACTCTGTCCAGTTATCAAATCAAACACAAGGAAATCAAACTTGGGTCATTAAACGTTTTGGAGATTTTGACGTCTTTTAAAAGACCCCAACCCTAACCCCGTTGTCAGACGTGGACACTCACCACCACCCTGAAGTCCTCCAGGTTCTTGAACTGGGAGAGGTGTTCCTGCAGCTTTGGGTCGATGGGCTGGTTCTTCATCTTTGAATATTTCAGGAAGGCCCAGAACTTCTCCAGTCCATACAGCTGACCTGGAGGAGGGGAAAACAGCACAGCGCACAACTGATTCAGTGGAATTTTTTAATATTTATCCCACAATACTTATATTAAATATATTAAAAATATTTAATATATTTAATATAAGTATTGTATATATATACTATATATTAAAAATATTTAATATATTTAATGTCAAATACTATTTTCAACACAAGCACTTGAAGTAAAATAACATGAGAACTCTGGCCCATAATCAGCAGCACATTTGATTCTTCTCTCATTGTATAACCAGTTTTTCTTGAGCTCGCTCTCTTGTTATTGCTGGCTGAGCAATTGGACCTTGTCAATGTTTAATGCAAACTGCTTTAATGTGGATTCTTTGCACTAAAATACACCAACTTCTGGTGTGTGAGGACATAAAATCAGGTAAAAAAAATTTACCAAATCTGTTTGTTAAAAAATATTTTGGGTGAAAACAACGACTGGCATGTATTTAGAGCAGCACAAATACCATTTAGGTTGTATTCACAGTAGTTTTCCTGTAGTTTGATTCATTTGTTCCAGAACAAGGACACAAAAATTACTGATTCTTGCATTTTAGTTCTGGTTCAGTTCTGAACGTACCAAGAGGAGTAAACAGTAAGTTATACAGACTGACCGGTAACTCATTAAGTGGACAATTTTGGCGACTGTCATCCTGCATCATCAGGACCCACTGAACTGAACAAGTCCACCAAATAGGATACAAACAGCAGTTTTTGGTCTGTTAATCAGGGAAAATACCCGCGCTGACATGCATGATTACCAAATGATTTGTATAAATATATACATGGCTTTCACAGATCACTTCCTGAACAGATTTCACTATCAGCAGATGGATTTTTTTTTTAGTACTTCAGCTTTTGAAAAGCTGAAGCAAATGCTAAATGTGTGCTAAAATCACACATCTGCTATCATAAAATCCTTTGGTTGGCTCGTTTGCTTTCACACCACAGTGAGTGTTTTGTCCCGCATTGCGATTGCTTTGTTCACATGTGCCCAAAACAAACCGAACTTTGGGTGGAAACGCTCCCAGTTTTCGAAATAAACGCTCCAAACGAGCCTGGTGTGAAAACACAGTTAGATTTCAGAACTTACTGCATTGTGGGGTTGTTAGCAGACTAGTGATCAAGCTACTTTTGTTAGCTCGATCATTAGAATTTTTTGAAGGTAAATATGGTTTGCTATACAATAAACAGGGAGTGATTTCAGACAGTTTGATGTCCTGCCGTCATGACATACGTCACATCATATCTTTATTCCCCCGACAGATAACTTTAGCTGATTGAAGGCTTGAGAATCTTGCTGCAGATAAAAAATAATGACACTGTAACAACTTCTGAGTGCTCTAAGACAAGAAAACAATTCATGTGAAACCACAAAATGACATCTTCATTGTTGCATTAATTATCACAGCTTATGACTCATGAGTACAGAATCTGGGTGGTGCTTGTGGTCTGACATTAGCTGTTTAACGTTGTTTAGCCGCCTGTGTCACATCTCTCCGACAGTCTGGGAGGGCATGCGAACGTTTAACTCAACACCAAAAATAACTCGGCTGGAAATAAGTGGCTGAATCGTCCATTCTGCTTCGCTGGGTCACTCAGTGTTGAAATAGGTTGAGAAATCCACTTTAATCTTATTTTTCCTATTTTCACACACATTTACACACTCGGCTTTAGAGCGGCGAGCTGCTGCAAAGTGAACCTTTAAGTCGGGTCAAGCTGCTTTACAGCACAAATTCCGGCAACACTTAGCATTTATAAGCTGTAATGTAGCGCACTATAATGTGGTTGCAAAATCATAAGGACATTTTTCTTAACAAGTTTTTTAATAACTGTTAATAACATTTAGACTTTTAAATTGTTTATAAATACTAATACTTGTTTAAAATATGTATATATTGGCTTATAACAAGTTGACAATGTGTTAAGTCATTTATTCACTCATGCAGGTTTAAAACTATTTCTAAATGCATTCAAAACTACAAATAATAATGCAGGATTACAACTGTTATATCGTGTTATTAAACATTAAAAATGTCTTCATGTGTTCAGAGCTACATTATAGTGAGTTATAAACCATTTCATAATTCTTAAGATCCTGCTTATAAACTAGTTATGGAACATTTTTGGAAATGTTTCCAGAAGATTTAATCGCTTACAAACAATATTTAGATTTTTTTTTATTAGAAATGCCTTAAAATGTCTTAAATTACCAAACTATTTTTTAAGTAATGACTCGGCTTCAGGGTTTTTCCTGACTCAGAATGGGTCTTTGGAAGTTGACTGTGCACAAAAGTCTTTTTAACAGTTGGGGCTCGACAATATGGGTGAAAAATGTATTCTGAAAATTTTGAATTTAAGCTGAAACTGCTATAGCAGAGACACCTGAGAGGAGAATTTGAACATGGCAGAGTATCTTTAACACAACAGAAGATATTAAATAAAGATATCGTCCTCCAGTAAGACTCCACAGAATTACTGAATATTAGTGAGATCATTCTGGGTCAAAGTTATGGAAGTCGTGAGTCGTCATCTTTTTTTTTTTCCTCCAGCAATCTGATGTTTATTAGCTGACAGATCTCAAATATATCAAGATGTCACTGATTCTGGTGGAGATATATTTGGAGCACCTGAAAACAGCTAAAGCTCCAGATGTGAAAGATTGGACAGATGTTGTAGAGACTGTATCTGATGCTCAGCAGACTAAAAGGTGGTTTGGAAGATGACACTTCCTCCTCAGATTGGTGTGTGATGTATTTATTGAATCTTTCTTTATTCGCTTGTAATAGTGTCTCCTCCTGTGAACCTGCTTAATTTTAATAATAGTTTAATGTTGCGTTGCGGCTTAGTATCCTTAACACGCTTAATGATGTCTTAAATTGTGTTTGCATATGTGATTTTATTCTGAAAATCTTGGTAAAAAGGAAGTGTCAGGTGACGTTTATTTATATATTAATTACCTTTCTCAAAGTCCTTGAGGGTCTCTTCCTGAAAGTCCTTGAACAGATCTAATCTGAATCTCTTCTCCAAACCGTAGCTGTAGTATCTGAAGAGACACTCCAGCCCGTACCTGCAGGGGAAAAACAAATATTTACCTGCATTCTGACCACAACAACAAGTTAACACATGACACATTTGAGTCTGGCTTCGAGACATGTTTGCATGGACGGGATGGTATGTGAGGTCATTGTAAGCTGATCTTCAGTGTGCCGACAATTTCATAACAGTGAAAACTTCTCACAATTATTAACGACTTCACTGACAGAGGAACCAGACAGACGAGTTGACTAGTTTAAGGTCAAGTTGGGTTGATGTCAGCCGCTGCATAAAAAGCTTCACTTCCCCAAAGTGAAGCCAAAACATCTCCACCCCCCCACCCCCCTGGTGGCTGGCTGCAGTATAGGTCATAAGCCCCTCCCCCTCCATGTTAGCAGATGGGACATGGGCCAAACTAAAAGCCCAAAGTCCACATCAAATAAATTTTCCCCAAAGATGGCAAAAGTGAGAAACCATTTACTTTTAGTCTATTTCAACAGTTTGTTACATTTAGCCAATTATGTGTTTTTATTCAATCCATTCATTTATTTTATTTGATTTTAGGGCGAGTTGCTGTACAATTTCTCCAAGTAGCCCTGTGTACAGCAGAAGTATAACGGTGCAACATTCCCGCCTTGAACAGGCTGTGTACAGTGACTACTGAGACATCAGGAACTCATCAATTATAAGTTTACACAGAGAGGACTGTGTGATCTTTTGCAAATTAAAGGTCTTTCTGCACTCGTAAGGAGGCATACAGGTTAAAAAAACCTCTGACTTAGCAGATTTAACTTGAAATCAAGGATCAAAGTCCCTCTTGTTTCTGGCTTCTCCTCGTTGCTCTCTTTACCCGTTTTATTATTATTATTGTTATTATTATTATTAATTGCAGTACTTTTGCATTTTATTCCTGTGGCTTCTGTCCTTAAACCAAACGCTCTTCTGCGAGATTAAAACTCTACTTAATTCCACTAGAACTCCATCAAAAGACCACTGCGTGAGACAGAAAATGCATTGTGATCCAGATAACACAGCTTCTCTTCTGCTAATTTCCTGAAAAGACAAAATTACCCATACGTTAATATACATGTGGCAGCCCGCCACAATATTATTTTTCTATTCTCGTTCTCTCTCTCTTCCTCCGTTTCCCACACATAGAAGTTACTTGGATGGGCCGCCCAGTTACATTAACATATGCAGAAGCATATTTAATGACCCATTTTTAACATTTTATATTTATATTTTTTATTATTTTTTAAATATTTTTCTGTCCGAGAGAACGTAAAAGTAGTTTTAGAGTAAATAAGGTGGATAATAAAGTAGAATTGAAATGTTGAAATGAAAAAACAAACTATAGAAATAGGGTAATCAATGTATTTTCGTCAACTTTGTGCAAATATTAGTGATGAAGTGTTTTTTTTTAATTAATCGCTAAAAATCTAGATAATGAATTCATCGTTTATCAGTAAAATGACCAAAAATCTGCATCTCAAATGTGAGGATTTGCTTCTTTGAAATTTGAGTTCTACTAAGTTGTTTTTTTAAACTTTTTAAACAGGTCAAAACATTTCCAATGCAAATACAATGCATTTTGCATATTCAGCATTAACAGTTGGTCAAATTCAATGACTGTTAAAAGAAAAAAACAGTACTGGTCCAAACTACAAGCGTACTGTCTGTATTCTACAACATGTGGGATGTTGTTTCTCTTGTCGCTGCCGTTTTTGTTTCAATCAGAGGCCACGTAGAGGACTTTTTGAGTAGAATTACTCAAATCTTCAACTTTCAATGTCAATAAAAAAGAATACAAACTCCTTTATCCTCATTGAAAACAAGAGCAAATATTAGTTAAGCCACCATTAACAAAACTGGAGGGTTGCCAGTTTAAACGTCGCTTCCTCACCTGTTGTTTTCTTTGGCGTCTTCCACCGCGTACTGTTTGAACTCCTCGTACATCTTCCTGTTGAAGTTGTCCCTCAGGAAGAAAGACCAGAACCTGAACAGTGTGTTCATCTCCTGAGACTGGCCGATGCCCAACCGTTTCCTCTCTGAAACACATTGATTCAGTCACCAGGGAGCACAAAACCAGCTTTGAACACTTCTGTGATAAGATTCACCGTGCACAAATACAACTTTTTGTTACACCGACAATGTGAGATTAAATTCTTCTTCTACCAAGTGTGATGGTGCAGTGTGTGGTGTGTGTGATGTGATGGCCGTTTTGTCTCCGCACCGTTGAGGCACCGTCGGCGGTACTTGTGGTATCCCTGCTGAGTGAAGCCGTTGTCCCTCAGCAGCTCGTGGGATGGATGCCAGAATTTGGGCAGAGACTGGGGGGTGCAGCCGTAACTTCCTGACAGCGGGGCTCCTTCTGACGGAGAGGCGTTGGAGCTGCTGTAGGAGGATGGAGGAGACGAGAAGACGTTTGAGTGGCGAGGCAGGAAACTAAAATCTACTGACAACTATAATGTCCCAATACAATACTGTTTATTGTATCCATTAAACCCAATCAAATTCTTATCAGCTTTCATGTACTGCTGAAATAATTCATCATTTAGATGCCTTGCAGACAATCATTTTTATAACTAAGCACTTAGTTATTAAGGAAAAAAATGCCAAATATTTGCTGGTTAAAGCCTCTCAAACGTGAGGATTTGCTGCTCTTTTATATCAAAGTAAATTAAATATGTTTGTGAAAACAACTGTTTCCACTTTTAAATCTCTCTTAAAAACACATTTTTTCAGAACTGCTTTCTCGTGAACTGTTTATTCTTCCATTTTATTTAATTTTTGTGAATTTGTGATTCTTACCTCGACTGTTTTACTACTGCATCAATTCTACTTTTTATTATGTAATCTCTCTTGTTTTTATGTCTTTGTGAAGAACTTTGTAACTTGTTTTTGAAGTGTTTAAAAAGTTTATTATTATTATTATTATTATTAAAAGTTTTGATGGGCATTTTTCTCTCTTTTCACAAATTTTCAATGATATTTTTAGACTAAACAATTAATTGAAAAAATAACTGAAGTAATCAATAATGTAAATAATTGTTACTTGTAGTTTTACTGTAGTACTCGTCTTTCTAGGCACCAGTAACAGCTACTCTTAACATGAAAAACATGGTAAGAAACCAGTGTTAATTAGTAATAGTAATTAAAAAAATTATGTTACATGTCACTCAAATGTTTTGGTCCATGTTTTTAGGTTTTTTCATATAAATTATCTACCTCGAGTTACAGTTACTTTTGGTATTTTATCTACGACTATCAAAGCTTTCCACTTTGCTGTATTATGAAGGGAAACGTACATATCAGATTGTTTCTGCAGCACTCCACATCACACGATTCAGGGCAAAAAACAAAAACAGGAGATCTGTAACTGGTACCATTTGTGACTTTGTAAAGCACTTTAGCTTCTCGTTTTGTTTGTGTATTGAAACAGAGAAGTGATTAAAGGTCCAAAGTGTCAAGAAGAACAATCACAGCTGACAGTGAAAGAAGGAAGTCACCAGTTTGTGTTCTTCTCCCCCAGTTAATAACTTAAACAAAGCAGCATCTTTACAGCCATGAAGGACTGAATCTTTACGAGCAGTCGGACCTGATGGATGCAGAACGCGGCCGGTGTTCTCGGGAGTCCATCACCCAGCCAATGTGGGCTTCCTGAGGAGGGTTCGAACTGTGGCTGGTTTTCTTCTTCCTCAGCATCTATAAATCAGGACGACAAAAAAAAAGATGGATACAATAAAAATTTTATGGCAAGTTTTGTAAGTTGACTCCTCGGTGTTGGTATCTAGTAAATAATAAAACAAGGCCCTTAAACTCCATGTGATGCTCGCATGAAAACAGACCCAAATGTCGTTTGACCCTTTGTGGTAGTGTAACCATGTAAACACACATGTAAAAAAGGTAACAGGCTGGCATTGTCTCATGCTGAATCATGTAAAGTATATGCGTGACAGTTCTCTGCTCTACGCACAACAATAAACAAATGAGGTCACATTAACAAAATGCAAAAAGAGCGTTTCCAAAACCAGTCAGGCTCAAATTAGGCAGCAGCGAAGTGTCTTCACTGTATATTTGAAGTGCAGGTGAGTGAATTGATGCCGTGAGGGAACTTATTTCATAGGTGTAGATGTCAACGATAGTTTCAACAATACGTTCATGTTTCATAGTTATATTATACACAAGTTATTTTCTAGATCTTTTTTTTTTTTTTTAAATTTTAATTCTGAAAAGCCTGAAGAGGCTAAATTATCCAGTAATCCAATACTAAAATAGCACCAATGAAAGGAAAGTCTGAAAAAATAAAACACAATTTCATGTATCAGAAATATGTTCCAATCTTAATCATCATCTCACAATCCTCTGGGTTGGGAAACACTGTTAAATTAGTGTCTTTTAAAACCAGGTCTTGATCACGTCTGCGAGCCCCCCAACACAACATTAGCACCATCCTCCGGAAGATTATTTCAGGATCTCATGATTTTCTCTGTTATTAATCGGACACTAAAGAGCTCGTCCACGCCCTGTACTCACCTGTCCGTCGATAGTAACGCTCTCCTTCATGACGGGGTAGAAGCGTGGCGTCTTGTTGGGGTCCTGGCGTCCGGGGGTGCGAGGCGTTCTGGGCGTTCGGGGTTGGTGAGCGTAGGGAGACTCTGGGACCGTTGTAGGCAGAGAGCGGGCCAATTCTGCTCCGCTGTCCACTGAGAAGACACGTTGTTTGTACACAAAAAGCTCATGGATATGATTACACAACATGCATGTGATGCTGAGGTCTAGTCTGACAGCAAAATTACTGAGTTTATACAAGTCAGATAAAGAGGACGCTGCTCAGGTTGTGTGAAACCGACTTCACAGCAGCTCCACAAACCCACCTGGCATTGGGGGAGGTGGGACCTCCTGGTTTGGGTCAACGGGCACTTTAGGGGCGAGAGTGTCAAACTCGTCTTGACTGATGACGTTCAGCTTCTTGAAGTTCTCCACTTCCTGCTGGAGAACACGGGACAAAAGACCAGCGGCCAAAGAGTTCAGCTGCTTTTTGTTAAGGAAGATATTTAAGGTTTAAATTCTTGAATCGGCAACATTAAAAATAATCAGCGTTATAAAGTGCAAGTCAAACTTAAAACATCCAACAAGCAGAAAAATCATGAAATTAATATTGGTTAATCTTTTCACCATTAATCAATTAATCGTCTAGTTTGTAAAAATATATACATTGTGAAAAAATGCTCTTTACAATTTCCCAGAGCCCAAAGTGACGTCTTTAAATTGCTTCTTTTATTCAACCAACAGTCCAAAACCCAAAGACTCTTCATTTACTCTCAGAAATGACAAAGAAAAGCTGCAAATCCTGACATTTAAGGAGCCGAAACCAGCAAATGTTTGACATTTTTGCCTTTGAAATAACTGAAACTATTAATCAATTATCAAAACAGTTGACAACCAAATTTCCTTCGATCAACTGATGGATTAACCGACTCATCGACGCAGCTCCAGATCCTATGAAAAGAAAACCTCCAAAAGATTTGGCTGTGATTTGATCTGGTATAAATTTGCTAATAAAAAATCAATTATTTATTTGTCATATTAAACCTCTTAAATATCTTAAGGTGAAAAGGAAATAATTATTTTGAAACTAAGAGATAAAAGAAGTGTTTCTGAGGTAAACTCTATTTTCTGTTTATTTTATTGCATTATCTCAGCTTTGTGTGAAAAAACAAACTGTAATACAACATAATCAACACTGACAATCAAAGTATTCCTGCACTCAGACTTAATATTTCACCCTCTCAGTCGTCTTGCAGGCTGTTTAAACTGATAATAGTCATGGTGGTAAAAAACACTTGATGTGCCAGCGGCTGCAGCCATGCAGGTTTGTGTGACACGCAGCAGATGTGAAGCGTACTTTGAACTTAACACGTCAGAAGAAAATCCAGGTGACCTTTATGTGTGTGTGTGTGTGTGTGTGTGTGTGTTCAGGCGTGACATTTCCCACATGTGGCAACATTACTGATGACCTTTGAACCGAGAATGAGCTGAACACGCTGAAAACTCACCGTCAACAACGTAAAAAAAGAAAAGAAAAGAGGAATTTCTTTCCCTCTAGCCTTCAAACTGTTTGAGTGGACACGACGTAAATGTTGTTAGAATGACTGGTATTACTCATGTCCTGCCTAGCGTACATGTTAGAAGCACTTTATTTGAACATTTGTATTTTCTACAAATTGATAAATTCACTACATTTAATTTCAGAGGGACATATTGTACTTTTTATATTTTTATAAATTATAATTATATTTAATCACATTTTTAAAGGCTGTAGTTATTATTTATCCTAAAAGAGTAAAATATTAAATGTAAACATACAACAAGCAGTTAAAATATCAGTGTTGAAGACGTACTGCTTTAGTCGGTCTTCACATTATATTACGTTACATCGATTACCCTATTTCTATAGGTTATTTTTCATTTTCAACAATTCAATTCTTCTCAATCCTCCTCATTTTATCGTTTACAAACTGCTTTTTTATCTGCGCGCCTCGCTCAACCCCACACATCGGCTTGGCCCCGCCCCTCCTCTTTCTGTTGCTCTCTCCCTGTGTCTGTCTGACTTTCTTCATCTGAAGCGAGTTTTATAAAGTCGCCCAAAAAACACAATGCGGTTTGTGGATTTTTTCCACCTGCGATTTCGTTTTCTAACAAACCAACGTGGTACATCGCACCAACCAGGTGAACTTAAAAGCTTAAATCAACGGCACCAGTAGGCCTGCATTTAACAGGAGAGGTCACATCGCAATAAGTGCCGTAAGAACAATGGGTCACTAAATATATCTTGACAAGGGGTGCAATGGATCGCAAAACTCACGGTTCGGATCGTATCACGGTTTTTGAGTCACAGATCGGATAATTTTTCGGTTCAGCAAAAAGGAAAAAAAGGTTAATTATATTACTTTGTGCTCCGTTTGTAGTCACCACCATATATGTTTTATAAGTATTATAATTTAATTTATTTATTTTATCTATTTATTTTGTTAAATAAGCATTGTATTATCAGCTCTTAATTAATCTGCGGTCACCAGCATGCCCAGTTTCACCACTGAAAAAATACCCGAAGCCACAGCCAACGGGATTTCACACAAGAGAGACGGTTAATTGGTCAAATCCTTCTTTTCAACGGTCACTTCACACTTCCTGAACTCATGCTGCACTTTCACTTGACCAGGTTTTGTTCCACCTCTCAGAAGAAAAATAGAAAGTGTTCAGTTGCTGATTAAGTTTTGTATTTCACTATACAACACTATAATACTCGTAACACTAGACTGTTACAACATAATTCCGTAATGAAATTGCATAATGCTGTGTGACCTACTGACAATGTTTCTGCAGACAAGCCAGCTTTTCCAAAAAAGCAGGTCACTCAGTTCTGGCAGCAGCTGCTTGACACACATCTTGTCTGGAGGCTCGTATAGTGGGCGATAAATCGTAGTTTATTTTTGTCCCCCTCCACAGTGAGAGATTTAACAGCTCCGTCACAAAGTCTTTATGTCAAAGTGCTCAGAGCACCAGCAGTGCTGAGCTTTAAAGAGGCGCCTGAAACCAGAACCTGCAGAGAAAACCCATTCTCTACATTCCATTTGTGTGTCTTTAATAGTTTTTACCGACTGTGTCAAAGGGAACGAGGTAAAAGTTCTGCAGTCAGTGAGTTCAACAGTCAAGAAACTGTCAGACTTATTTTTCAGCCCCAGAATCAAATGTCCCACCAGGACAATCTGCTGCTTTATTTAAGCTGATTGATCCAATCTCACTTTTTAAATCAAATAATCTGTCCATGCCTTTTCTCAGTGAATCAAGTATATGCACATTTGTGCTAAATGTAATGTGTAGACGTGGTCTGTCAATCTTTTTATATTTATCTGTCTGATACATTGCCTGTATAAAGATGGACGACATGAGAGCTCCCCAAAAGTGAAGCCAAAACATCTCGATCGCCCCCCCGGTGGCTGGCTGCAGTATAGCTCATAAACCCCTCCCCCTCCATGTTAGCAGATGGGACATGGGCCAAACTA
>JBBPCS010000374.1:12399592-12424589 GCA_037974645.1 Hollardia meadi
AAAATACATTTGAAAAACTCAACAGCAAAGTCTCTTTCCAGAAATCATGACCCGGTTACTCAAGATAATCCACAGACCTTGTTGTGAGCAGTTTCATGTATTTTCTTTCCGTATCACCGCGCCGAAGGACGCTTGCTGCATGGATTAGCTAGCTAGCTAAGGAGGCTAGCTAACGTTGCAGCCCAGCTGTTTCCTTCTGCCCAACGATACGGTGATGTTCGGTAGAAAAAAATAGTTCCTACATCTAGATGGATAAACAGCACTACAAGTAAGAGGAGTATGTATTTTGATTTTGTGGTGAACTGTCCCTTTAACAATGTACAGTAATGTATAAAATATCTGATCATTATTTAATGTTTTTCACTTTTTATTATTGCTTTGAATGCTGTTTCAATAACCGTCATAAACTTTTAATTAATTCTAGCACATTCACGGCAAAGTGTCTATTAATGTGCACTGTTAAATAAAGCTCATAAATCAATAAAATAAATATCAAATTATGCAATCAAACTTTAAGGATATAAACAACAAAATCAATCAATAATAATTCAGAAAATAAAGCTGCCCATGTCAGCTATGATGAATTATTGAAATAATTTCATAACAATACTCGTAATGTTTTGTCAAATGCTAGTCCTTCACTGTAACTCAAACCGTAAAATTAAGCTAAAATAAACATGATTTTCCAGGAAAGGATGGTTGGGAATGTTAGGTAAGATAAAGGGAAAAGTTTGAGGTTTAAAGGTACGAGACAGATGTGCAAGACAGGCAGAGGAAATGAGGTGATGAGGGAGCTGAGAGCAGGAAGTACTCAACTGCAGAGGGGAGGTGGTCGGGTTGTAGCGCTGAGGAAGGAGAAGAGCTGAAAACACACACATCATCACTGACATGCTGCTGGCCGACAGGTGGAGGACACAAACACAGAGAGACAAACAGCAGGAAACAACAGGA
This sequence comes from Hollardia meadi, assembly GCA_037974645.1. Classification (NCBI taxonomy): domain Eukaryota; kingdom Metazoa; phylum Chordata; class Actinopteri; order Tetraodontiformes; family Triacanthodidae; genus Hollardia; species Hollardia meadi. The sequence continues at coordinate 12,400,544 of JBBPCS010000374.1, forward strand.
GGTCACAGAGAGTGGAGGACATGAGAGAGCGGAATAAAAAACACAATAAAGGGATGAAAAATAAAAATATAAGCTGATCTAGACGTCTAGGCGAGTTTCACCAGTACCTTTGCCTTTCCGGGGGGCTGTCGGTGGCGTTTCTCCACCTGGATCCAGGCGTCGGGGTCGGGCTGAGGGGCGGGGGCGTCTCTGTCTGGGAGTGACTCCTGGCTGCAGGAGCTGGCTTCAGCCGAGTCCTGAGGCTCCGCGGACTCAGGAGGAGTCTTCTCCACAGGCGAGGAAGCTGAAAGGCCCGAAACGTCACACACTCAAGACAACCTTCAGCACGGCTTTAAAAATCACACATCACACGCTGTCAGCTCACATTTAGCCACAAAGGTGCTAATGACTGAAACCTCAACGCGGCTTCAGATTCTGCGTCTTTAAACGTGGTCAACAATGAGAAAGATGGAACCTTTGTGTGAATATGTTGAGCCATTTATAATAAAAAAATCAACTGGTTTCTCCTTCTTAAGTGTGAAGATCTGCAGTTTGTTATCGTCTTCTATTGCAGAAAAATAAAATTTTAGAATGCTGGTTGGATAATACAAAACATATGAAGAGGCCGGATTGCACTCTGGGAAATTTTTGCATATTTAATGTACCAATTTATTTTATTAAACAATAAAGAACATAACTGATACTTGCAGCTTTAGTGCAACCATAGCACTAATTAATACTATGGCTATTAAAAAAGTTAAATCTTCCTTGTTTGATCAATAAAATGTCAGAATAAATGCTCACAGCCCAAGAGGACATTCTCATGATGTTTGTTTTGTAACAGTTATTGTTGTTGTATTTATTTACAGTGATAAAGCCACAGAAGTTGGAACCTAAAACATTTTATGTGAAAATGTACGTAACCAATAACTTTGTCATTCAACTTCTTCATTAACAAATTAATCCTTTCAGCACTAATTCACACTATTGACTTAATAACTTGGATTGTTAACCCAGTCATTATTTGCATGATCCTCTTTAAATCAATGTAAAATAAAAACCATAAGAGCTACAGCATTTATTCGTTTTCCGCTCACGATGACATCATTACGTTACGTTATGTGCGGTGCAAAATGCGGCACAGATGAAACTATAAAAAAACCTTTGCACTTCTCTACCTTGTCTGGCTCCAAGATATGAATCTTTGAAAAGGGCTCTGACAATTATGTATTTTCTTTTCTTTTTTTTTTTTAAATAAGAAGGCTAGTTTTAATCTAACAAACGGGAGGAAATAGTGCATTTGTTGGGACTATTTTTAACAGTGGTGGAGCTCTAGTGAGGATTATTGGCAGCAGGAGGGCGTGTGTTTGTCAAAATAAACTTCAGTATGTGTGTTCATGGTAATGAAGGAACATTGTGGCTCATTGCTCTGTTTTTTAATAAATTCAATGGAGCTCTGAGGCCAAGAAGAAGAAGACGTCTCAGGCTGCAGGCAAGATATCACCAGACTTTAATCTTCATTAGGCGCCTATAAAAAGAAGCCGTGGACCGAGATACTGAATACTGACCGGGGTTTGTGGAGTTGAGCGTCTGTCGAGGAACGAACTCGGGACAGTTGATGAGCTGGGAGAAGTCGGTCCGAGGGGAACCCACGATGGGAGGGGTGGGGATGGGCCAGCGCTCCGGCTCGGTTTTACAGCGAATCTTGTTGTCCACCAGCTCCACCTCTTTGCTGCTCTTCAGAGCCTGGAGCGCAGGATTTATTAAAACAAGGACAAATATATGATCCGTTTTTCCAGATTGTAGCCAGATCCGAATGTTGACCATAAATTTGAATAACATGGTTTTCAGTAAGAATCTGAACATGGGCAAACTATTCAAAGCTAACATTTATTTTCATTACCTTTTATTCAAAATTATTTTAAAAGTACCAAGCAATAATTTCTCATAATTAGCATCTCCACAAATATTCTTAATATATTCATTAAGGGATTAAAAGTTCAAAGCAGATACCCGCCTGGCATCTTTGTGAGCCAGAGACTTAAAACATAACCCGGAGCCAAACAGCCGCACCCTTGAAACTGACTGATGATGCGACATTACCTCCATGATGAGGCTGATGTCCATGGTGAGGGCCTGAACTCTGTGGAAGCTGGCAATGAGGGAGATGGGGAGGAAGCCCTGCACGTCCATCTTTCTCCTCAGGAAGAAGTCCCGCTCCAGATTGTGGAGGCTGAAGTAGTACTCACTGGAGGAGGACAACAGGAACACACTCTTAAAATGACTGCAGCTGCTAATTAAACTGAAATAATCTACTGAAAGTAAATCAATTGGTAAAAATTTATGGAAAAATGTCCAATTTTTGTTTTTTTTCAATTTGTGACACAATTTCACCACTTTTATCAAATATTATGGTTTATTGACTTATATAAACTTTTAGCTTAGGTTGTACATATTTTAGGGATATGAAGCATTTGAAGATACTCAAAGAAATGACATCAAAATAAGCAAAAATACCCAGGTAGTCACTGCGAAACATTTCTATTGCAGAATATAGAGGGTTAATACGGAGGACCGAAACTGCCAAAACAAATAAATCTGCCATTAAATGCACCAAAAATAATATAAAAAATAAATGTAGGTATTAATTAATTTATAAAATGTGACATAAATAATTGTTACTGTTACTTATGTGTATAACTATTAAATTAAAATCCGCACTATAAACAGACTGCACTGGATGTATGAGCAAGAGGGTCAAAGTTCAAGGCACAATGTTGAATGATGAAGCAGTATGTCCCAAATTGTATACATGCTGCATGCAACAGTATGTACTTTGTAAGAGCAGCAGCAGTATGTACTAAAAGAAAAAAAGGAAAAGTATGCGATTTGGAACGCAGCCATTGTGTTGGAGCAGTTACAATATGGCCGCTGAGTTTCAGTACCAACTTTGACACAAAAAACTAAATTATTTTTAACAAAAGAAGCTTAAGGTTGATCACAAGCAGCCTCAAATTGGCCAAAATTTAATTAACATCAGGAACTACCTCGTTAAAGAATTAGTGAACAAGAATATGAATTTAATGCCAGATTATTTATGCAAAACTGTCGCATCACAATTCTTCTAAATGCTCTTTTAAGCCACAATATATGTAGAATCTTCTGCTTGGAAAACCAAATCTGTAGTTGGAAAAGCTCCAAGTCTCTTGCTTGTCACACCACTTTAAGTCACAACACACACACACACACACACACACACACACGTCTGTACGTCGAGCTCAGCCTGTAGGCGATGAGTAGTTGTTCTTTCATGTAGAGTAACGTCGGCTGAGTGAGCAGCCTGAAAAACACTGAAGGAGACGAGAGAGGAGAAGACAAGAATGTCCCCTCTTCCTCCTCTCGACCCCCCCCCCCCCCCATCATGCCACCGTCTCTCACCCATCACCGCTCTCTTCCTCCCCCTCCTCCCTGAAATGTTTCTCTTTCATTTCCTCACTCAGGCCTGCATATAATTCGTCCTCTCTGAGGCACTCAGACTATATTTAGGAGTTCACCTCACCCGCCACTATTCTGAGTCTGCTGCTGCTGCAATGAGGCCAAAGCTGTCAGTCAGACACAGAGTGCACACGCTGCCCCCTGCAGGACACTCCACACACCAGGGGAGCTTCACTGACTACACATGCTGCTCATCTGTCCTGCAGTCACAGCTAACGCTAATTTTTTATTACCGATTAAAAAACAAATTCACAGAACAGAGAAAAAAAAAAGGAGCCAATCACAGTTTCCCTGAAGGGACCAACAGTTCAAACCCCAAAGATATCATAGAAGACGAAGAAGAGCAGCAATGTTTGTGTTTTGTGTGTCAATTTCCTGTCAATCAGCTAATCGTAAATAAAATTTCAGCCCGCGAGTTATTATTTATACGAAGACAGCTGGAAACATGTTAGTGAAAGATGAAAATGACAGTGCTGAGCGATGCCAATTCATCATTCCATCTTTTCTTCGCCAACTTTTAGCGTAAATGCAATCAGGTATAAGGTGAAAATTAACTATATCGACTCCAAATTACAAAATGGTTGTAAACGTGAAGAAGAGGATGTGCTGATGGGGCTGATCCAAAAGTGTCGATCCAATCCCTTTTCCTGTCAGTGCAGAACCTGAGTCAGAACCTCCAGTTATAAGAACGCTCTGAAAGTCTCCATAATACCAATCGTTTGCAGAAATGCGCTGCAGCCAACTGGATTGATGAAAACGCGGAGAGAAAAGATGTCAAACACTCACATTTGGCGTTTGATGTATTCTTTGAGAAGCTTTTCATCCACGGTGTACATCTGGACCTTGTTGCCATCATCATAGTAGTAAACCATGTTGGTGCCAAACTCCGAGGGGACCTGACCAGAGCCGTCAGACGACTGAGCGTCTCGGAAGCTCTGAGAGTATTCATAACGGCCTGAAAGTGAAGGCAAACATTTTTTTAAAACTACAATGCATGCCATCTTTTCTCGCATGTCCAGCTGCCAAGACCCGCAGCTTTCCTGCGAGAAATTAAATTAACACATAATACAAACAGAGCAGGTCAAAAGAGGTGAATTCTGCATATAGATACAGACAATAACAGCGTGAGTGTTAATCCAGTGTAAAACTAAACTTAAAAACTGTACCTCGCCCACGACCTCTCCCGCGCCCACGACCTTTCCCTCGGCCTCGAATTCCTCCTCGAGCGTTCCCACCGTCGCTCCGGACGCTGGCCGCGTCGTCTCCAAAGTCCCGAGCCTCTCTTCTCCAACCTGCCAACGAGGAAACGCGGGAGCTCACAGTCAGATCCTTCATATTGATACTTCATTTAGTGGTCTCCAAACTGGAGGTCCTGAAGCTCATAACATCTGAGCTGAAGAGGAATCGTTTCAGAGACTATGAAGTCAAACTACTGCTGAGTGAGAGGCACGAAAGGAAGACGTACCTGGTTTTTTAAAGAACATATTTATTATAGTTTTGAGCATCATTCCTATTGTTTTTTTTAAATCTTCACTTTAGTTGCGGAGATCTGGGGATGAAGTAGAGCTACAACTAACGATTATCTTAAGGGACAATTAATCTGCAGATAAAATTTACGTAGACTCACTGTATTCCAGACGCTTGACCTTTTTCTGTAAATACTATAAATAAATACTTGCGGGTCATGGGCAGTATACTGTATCTGTGTTGTCCGCAAGTACTGGTTTAAAAAAACAATATCTGCCACCATAAAAATAAAAGAAATGTTCTTAAGGTCTCATAGAATAGACAAAGAGTTAGTTTTTGCAAATATTTTGGCTTTTTGAAGGGATACACACATTTAAAGAGGCATTTAATCCGATGTGAACGTGAGCGGTGTCTGGATTATCGTGAGCAATCGGAGTAATTCAGACGGCGTGTCTACTGCCTGTTTCTTTTGAATTTTTTCCCAAACAATTGGCAGACAAATAAGCCAATCAGTCTTATAATTCAGCACATTCATATCTAATGGGACTTTTACTGTGCCAAGTGTCAGGAACACCGTGAGTCTCATCTTCATATATCTTATCATTTATTGTGTGACTATTCAACAGTGAACGCACCTGAAATGTGGGTTATAATCCCTGTTTGCAGAGAAAAACAGTGTGTGTATGCCAATTTATAGTTTAGAGCTGGGGATTAGAGAAAAACCAATTTGGTATTTGGTATTACTGTTTTTTAATCTATACTTTTGGGTATTTGAAATAACAGTAGGGGAATGACAGGAAATAAGGAGATGGGGAATGACATGCAACAAAGTTCCCAGATTAAATTAGAAGCAGGGATGTTGCGGTTCATGGTCTTAACCTGTAATCCACAGATGCACCATTAGGCACTACTTTAATTTTGTTTTCTCTCCCAAACAAGTGAAGTAAACAGTCCGTGTCACCATCAGACTCAACCATCTTCCTTCCTCTTCCTAAAAAACTTGATTTTATTGATGTTTCCGGATATCAGAATTTAATTCAGTGGGTCAAATATCATCTTAACCAATAGAAATGACTGCCAAAACTATTAAATTAGATCAGGAACTTTCCTTTAAATTATGTTTCTCTTTAGCCGGCATGATATTGTAGCCTCTCATAAAACAGGTACTGAATCACAAAACTAAATATTTGAGTCTAATCACAAGATTTTAATTTGGTTTAAAGACTACTGAAGGTTATTGTAGCTTGACAATAATTCCATGCTTTAAACCTGCTAAGTGTTAGTATGGGAAAAAAAAGCATGCAGACTCTGGAGAGACGGATGGTAGCAGGAAAAGTTATGAGCACACATCAAGTAAAGGTCAAACCAGCGAGTGAAGCAGCAAAACAAAAAAGAGAAAAAGAGGCGTGAACAGAAAACAGTGCTGGCCACTTACTCCTGCTGCTATCATGCGCCCTGTTATTATGGAGTGTGTGATTGGGTGACATGGGGTCAAGCGAGTCACTGGTTGGCTCTGTGTCCGAGCGCGCCGGACCCCCGGCAGGCGTCTTGTTGCCACCGTCCCGGGACCCTTCCTCCAGCGGCAGAGAAACCCACTTACGCTTGTTACCTAGCGATGATTGCACACCGAGAAACAGGGCTTAAAGAAGTTTGGTTCCAATCCAGTTTGGAACAAATTAAAATCATCCCCTTTATTTTGACAAATCAAGTCAGGGACACTTAAGACGTCCCTGACTTGTAAAGTAAAGTCTCTTCACATGATAGAAAAACTGAAAGACAGGTAATTTATGCTTTCAGGATAACAAGAATGTGTACTAGTCAGCTGGCTGAGTTATGACACGTTTCCAACTTGCCAATACAAGAATGTGCTGTTCTGAGTATCATACCGTACAGGTTAAAGTCAGAATTATAGATGCCTTATTTATCATTATATTTACCAGTTATGATCACATAAAATCAACAAATACTGGTGGAATTACAGTCTTAATCAGGAAAGGTTGGGTTTTCATACACATATAAGTGTATTTTGGCATTTTGGCAAATACACTTATTGTCTCTCTCGCTTTAACAGATTTCAACGATGCTGGAACAACTTTTCAGTCAATACGTGCGAGAAATCAATCAAGCGGCCAAAAACACAACTTCAGCTTGACTGGCAAACTCCATCTTCTGAGGAAGATTGTGTGACACAATCGAAAGCTCCGGACGAGCTAATAAATCTTTGTAGCGAGAATGTTTGGTCAACAACTGATTTTATTTTTAGTAATAGTAGTACTACCAGAATTCTGAGAAAAAAAAGTCAGCCTCCATAAACATTGGTTTCTGTAATTGTTGTGTTGTTTAAATGTCTATAAGATGGGAGTGAATCAGGGTGAGTGCAACACATATGATTGTCAGAGCAGAACATGCACCAATCAGAGATTACCAAACGGTGATCAATACAGTTATCAACATGCTCTCTCTACACAGCAATCAATGATACAAATCATCGCTTTCCAGTGAGAATCTTCATCTCCAAATTTGCCAAATTGTTACATTGAATTAAATTATATGTTTTAGTTTTAGATTCTGGAGATGAATTATTTCACATATTCAGAGCATTTTAAAAGATGCTGTTCAAGAAGCTTCATTAAGTGAGAAACGCTCCTCACCCTCACCTCCTCGTTTCTTCAGGGCGGCGCTCTTGGCGTCCTGTCCCACCGTGGACTCTCCGTCTTTGGGCAGCTCTCCCAGCGGGTCCAGCTGGGCCTCCTGGTTCTCTTTGCTCTCACCGCCATCATGGCTGCTCTCCGATTTTCTCTCCCTCCTCTTCTCCTTCTCCCTGCGTGAGGAAGGAGGCTTCTTTCCGTTGTTGTTGAGGACATTTTGCTGTTGCTGGAAGACGGAAAAGACCAACTTTTAATGATGAATCCTCGTGTGACATTTGTTGCTTTGTAGAAATCTGGGTTTTGGACTAAACACATAACTTAGAGAGCAAATTCAACGACTTAAAATTGACATGCTATGTTATTTTAAATCTGCTTCTAAATTAGCAAAAAGCTCCATTACATGGGGGTTTTCTCAGGACATGTTCAGATTTTAAGAACATTATAGAAAAAAATTAAGTACTTTTAAGACATTTTTTAAGCCTGATGGATGTGAAACAAATCACCAATAACAGATTCTCAAGATATATTCACTTACACAAAAATATTCACTTGTTTTTTGATCCAGTAATGACATTTTATAGCAATATAACACCCACACAAGTGGAAGCTATTACTCTGCATTTCTTTATATTAAATTATTTGACAGAAAATAAAATATTCGTCAGGCACTCCTATGCAGAGCAAACTTCAAGAACACCTTAAAGCTCCCTGGATGTAAAACTTTAAATTGTTGTATTAAATAACTGTTGAGGCAAAACTGCAGAGTTAAATCCTAAATATCGTTTCATGTTTTTAGTGCTCCATCTAGTGAGCAGAAATCAGAAAAGCACCTTTAAAGATGAAACTACACTGATGAGTGCTAACTGAATCACCAACCATGGTGGTCGATGTGCTTTCCCCTCCAGTGGGTGTGGTTTCCGTACAAAATGAGCTCCACCTCAACCAACTACAACAGTAAAATCCTGCTTTAACATTAATGCATGAGCAATAAGACTCTGATGATATAATATAGAATATTATAACCATCCCAAAGGACATTTTTACTTTTAATGGTTTAAGTACATTTTCCTGATTACACTTAATACTTTTAAATTACATTTTCAACGCAGGAGTATTTCTATAGTGTTGTATTAGTACTTTTATTGTAAGTAAAGGATCTGAATACTTCCTCCACCCCTGTTAATATGTAAAGGATAATGCCTGATAAGGTGTCCATTATCAGGAATTAATGGATGATGCGGAGGCCATTAATTCCAGATTATGGACACCTCAAAGGGCATCATCCTGTTTATACCATGGTCACTTACCAAAGAAAAATAAATAAGACCATTCATTTATATTTTCATGCATTTCCCAATTAAATTAAATGTTTTTATAAGCCATAACTTAATTTCCCTGGTAACACCTGAGGGTATGACTAATACCTGGAACAAGCATTACCATCCCATAAGGACCCTATGAAATGGAAATGTTCACTAATCCAGTAAACAGGACGAACCTCAGATATGACTTGGCAATGGGAGATATTTCCAGTCCGCTCTGCTCATAGAAGCCTTTGGCTCAACAATGAGCTAGTAAGCTAACGTCAGGCTAGCAAGATTCAAAGTCAATAATACTGCGTACGGTTTACATACAGTAAATATAATCTGACAGTATGTTGGACAACAAGACTAGCTATCCAGCCGTGTCATTGTCGCCAAAACAACGCCAAGATTTTCATGAACAAATGATCGGCCATGTGTACTGTTGGCCAATGGGATGTTAGATGATCTCTTATGTGATAGGCTACAGTATCGGTCGATTTAGAGCATAGACTGTATATAAAGATGGACGACATGAGAGCCAAAAGTGAAGCCAAAACATCTTGATCGCCCGCTGGTGGCTGGCTGCAGTATAGGTCATAAACCCCTCCCCCTCAATAATATCAAGTAGGACATGGGCCAAATTAAAAACTCAAAGTACACGTCAAATAAATTTCTCTCAAAGATGGTTTCTGTCATTTTAGGTAGTTCTTATCACGCTGATGTTTGTTCAAGTGTTCAATTTTCTCATCAGTTTGGTTTTAATTAGTTATTTGATGCTATAAAAAGGGGGTGAAACATCATGATTGACAGCTGAGCCCTGCTCGTGATTGGACGGGCTGCTGTATGGGCGGGAACTTGATACCGTGGCTCCACCCCCCGATCACTACTGCGCAAACTCTGGCTCCAAATGACGTCACCAGCGCAAGATGGCAGCGCTCGTATCCGGGATATATTGGCTTCGTTTTTGTATAGTGGGAGGAAGTGGAGACGCGTCATCCATCTTTATTTATGTGAATGGTTTTAACTAACATCAGAGACACAGACACACAGACACACAGACACACACACACACACACACACACACACACACACACACACACACACACACACACACACACACACACACTTGTCATACCTCTTTGGCCAGTTCACCAGGTGTGGGCCAGTTTGTGATATCACTGAAGTCACTAGACTGTAAAATTGGGGGGAAATAAAATAAGAAATTAACAAATCATCAAATCAACATTGACAAGTCAATCCCTGCCACCTGGACTCATTTTGATAATTTTAACATAATGTGTGGGTCAGGTGGAGTCTGAGTGCCACTCTGGTAGAAAGTAGCTGGGGATAAAAAAAGAAAAAAAAAAAGGAGGTCAAAGCTCCATCTGTGGGGAAACAGCAAACAAGGAGGCCTCGTCACTTTCCACCACGCTGAATGTTGTAAATTTGGACAGCCTGATATGAGATCAAGGTTAGACGGACAAGGGTTACAAGTTACACTCAGACCTGCACAGTAAGCTGAGCGGACATATAAAATCATTCTAATGCAGGTGTATTAACCAAAAGGAAGCTCCTCGCTGTGGTTTTTGAATAAAAGCTTGATGGAGCAGAACTAAACTCATCCTTTAGGGTATTCTGGCTTTTAAACAACACTCACTGATGTGCGTGTACTGACCCAGTAGTCCCTCTGTAATACATCTGCTGAAAGGGTCGGTTCACCCAAATTCTACTACTGAAAGATGGCTCAAAGAAAAGTTAGTGACAACCTCTGATCACCATAGCAGCTTAAATTTTGAGCTGAATCCAGGTCAATGCTGTGGATCTGGTTCTTACGTTCACACATTTGCATTTTCATGCTTTTCATTGCATCACTGAAAATATTACCAATGTATAAAACAGCATCAGGAAACATTAAAACCATAGATTTATTGTTATTTTGTGTTTTATTTTTTGGTAATTTGGGAGTAATAGCAGCCTTAAATTCCATTGTTTGAATTGGGAGTTTATCCTTAAAGATGCCCTGTGGAGTTTTCTTGTAAACAAACAAAAGGTTCTGTTTACATTCAGTGTAACCCATCCAAACTCATTGCGTGTATCCTTGGGCAATCAGGAATGAGTTGAACACACTTCCTTCTCATAAAACATTTGAAAAGCTCTTTTAAAATAACTTTGCTTTTACTTATTTTGAACACAGGAATGGTTTACAAGCTAGTGTTTTTCTTCTTCTGCACCTTTGCTGCCGCATTACTGCATCTTTTGTCACATTTCTGCCACCTGCAGGTCAGTGGAATAATGTAAAACTACTGGCATATGTGTCCAAGTGTGCCAGACAAACAAAAGGTGGGCCTGCTAAGAAAAAAACTGTGGAGCAGCACAGTGCAACAAGAGGTCAGAAACACCACAGAGTACCTTTAACCGTACAATTAGGAAAATCTACTTATTGGAAGTTTGAGTCTCCAATAAATGAATAAAGCTACAATTTAGTGAAAATATTTTATAATGGTTGCACAAAGTAAATGTTGTCAATCATTTGACAGTCACATAATGACGACAAATACACATTTAAGCCGTTTAATTAATGATTATGAGCAAGCTGGATCTAAAAACTAACAAAAAAAAGTCTTTTCGAAACAATTTTTTGTTTCACATAGTTTGATTATTTAGTGCAGGATTTTGCAAACATTTGACACATTTTCATCTATATCTATAATGAAAAATATCCACTTGGCCTGTACACCTGTAACCATGGAAATGTTGCATTCTGGGTCAGCAGGTTACAATTCAAACAAAAATCCACTGTCTGTGTGTCCTACTGTAGTTACACCAATAAATTAAATGAGAGATGATATGTAAATTTAAATAAAATGTCTTTTTTTTTAAAAATTCATTTCCCTTCCAACCATTTATCTTAGATAGCTGCAGTTGAAAAACTGGTTGGAAAAAACAAACAAAACAGCCAAACAGCAGCTTAAACAAACCTAGGTGAGTAGCAGATGTTAATTTCCCACCCTGCATGCCAGTACCCGGCAGACTTTAGACTTCAAAGAGCCAAAAGTGTGGATTTAATTACAGGTGAGAAACAGACAACGCTCACCACAACCACCATTTACGAAATCTAATTCGTTTTGACTAAAAGCTCAATTAAAACATCAATTTGTTGAACAGTTGAACAACAGAACAAAATGGCGACACGTGTCTGTCGTTGACATTCTTTGAAAACGTTTTTGAGTTCTGACAAAGACACTTTTGGAAGCTTTAAAAAAGTTTAAAAAAAACAAACATTACCTTGCTGGATTTTCTCGTTCTGGGCTTGCTGGCACGGACGACTTTCAGAGCGTTTTGTTGATCTGCAGATACAGAATCAATAAGTGAAATTGACATCTTTATATTTGGCACGCAGCCCTGAATCCAACAGAGTTTTATCTTTTAGACAGCCAGAATTTAGAAACACCAGTGAGCAGGTTGCCTCCCTGGAAGGTTGCTCAACACCGCAGTTAAGAAGTCTAGTCATCCACTCTTGCACACTCTGCTGTGCAGCGTTGGGAATTTCTGTCAGTACAGTATGAATAAATGTCTTCCCCTCCCCGAGGGACTGAGTGACTGAACTAGTTGAGGGTGTTTGGTGTACAGCCAGTGGCAGTATGTGGCTGTGTCTCTGCAGGCAGCTGCAGGCTGGGAGTGGCCCGCTGCAGCCTGACGGTCCCTATCGCTCGGCAGAGGATGGTCGGATTGATAAGAGACGCGGGGGCCGAGGCTTCTACATGAATGGGTGTATGCCTGGCTGAGCCTGCACACATCCACCCACAGTAACACTGTAAAATGATGCCTGTGCTCTCGTCAAATGCTTCAAATATAGCTCCCTCTGGTCGCTTAGTGATCTGACACACATTCACAACTCAAATTCAGCTTTATTTAATTCATTTAACTTTACCCTCACATTATTTCCAAGTGGTATTATTGTTGGTTGCAAAGACAACCAGATTGCTAATGCTAGCAGCCAGAAAAATACATATGCTTGTTTCTTTTGTTTCTGGCTTACTTGCAGCTCCTGGTTTCTGGCTGCTAGTGTTAGTTAGCAGGTGGGATTAATATGGTTATTACTAGCATCTTAAAAACAACCGTAAGAAGCCCAATTCGAAGTAGAAACTCTGATCTGAGTACTGTGATAAAGGCAGACTACTAAAGTACTGATCTACAAAGAGTGCCAACTCATTGTCGGTTTTGAACCCTCTCAAGTCCCAGTGGTAAGGGGAAACACATAGACGGGGGAACACATTTTGACACAACACCAAAGTGCTTTCCATCGAGTGAATGCCCGTCCATTCATTCTTGTTTTACCTCGGTTTCTGTCTCTTTGCCTCCTATGTCAGGGGGTTATTTTTCTTTTGCAGGGTAGAGTTTCCACAAATACAAGTTATTCCACCGTTACCTGGAGATAGCTACCAGAAGAAACAAATCCTCTTCCTGTTTTGATTGTGCAAAGGTGCTTTTTGGGGAAAAATCCTTCCCAGTGAAAGAAAGTGTAGCATTGTACAAGCAAGGCTTATAGGGAACCAATATAAACACAGATGGTGTCATTTTTCTATGGCCAATTCTGATATACAATAGTCAAACTATCAATTTATTATTAAACTTCTATAGCGTTGAAGGTAATAAATACATTTTTAAAAGAACAGGAGAAGCCAAGACATCCTGACTTCTGACCCCATTTACACCTGGTATTAAAATGTGATCTGTACCCCGAAACATCATCCAGATAAGAAAGAACAAATGTAAATGCGAGGTGTAAATGAGTCGTGTTCGGAATATGATCGGAGCGGCCTGATCACATCTGGAGGTAGCCTGGTTCGTATTGTGCTCGAATCTTTAGATGTAAACGCAACCCGTACAACGTGCTGACATCCAACATCAGATATGGATATTTATTTTCAGCTAACATTAAATATAGGTTGCTGTTCAAATTTAGAGAACATGCAAGCAAGAAGGCTGAAAGAGAGATGCCTCTAATTACTGATTATATGTCTATTCTACCACAATGAAAGCGCCAAAAGATGCGTTATTGGACAGAACTGCAAGAAAACTGAAAGAAATACGGACAGAAATGAATGCTACACAGTAAGAATAGGGCCGCCACTACCAATGATTTTCTTTCTCGATTAATCTTCCAATAATTTTCATGATTAATTAACTGTTTAGTCTATAAAATGTCAAACAATTGTTAAAAAATTATCATCACAATTTCCCAGAGCCCAAAGTGACGTCTTCAGATCCGACTTTATTTAACATTTACTATCAAAAATGACAAAGAAAATAAGCAAATCCTGACATTAAAGAAGCAAGAACCAGCAAAAAAATGACTAAAACAATTAAATCAATTATCAAAATAGTTGGTGACTAATTTTCTTTCAATTGACTAATTGATTAATCGACTAACCATGGCAGCTTTTACTACGTGTTGTCACAATACCAGAATTTTAAAGTTCAATAAATCTAGTTTAAAAACAAATGACACCTCTTGCAATACCACAACAAAAAGAAAAAAATAGTCCTGCGCTGGGCTTTTTCTTATAAATTTAAAGATGAGTTGGAACCAAGATAATGCTGATGACCTCACTATGACATCACCAGGGATATCACAGCTCCGCCCAGAGCCACAAGAGACGTAAAACAACTGTTTTTAATTCTAAGTCGTGCCCTTTAGACAAGTAAACTGAGCTTCAGACCTGAAGGTTAAGTAATTTCTGTTAAAACCCATTATAGTTAGCTTTAAATATCCAAACTGCTGTTTTTCTGAATGCTGAAATTTTAATAGCTAAATCTGAAGAACATTTATTAATAATAATTTTGATTATTATTATAATTGTGATTCGAAAACATCATTGATGATGTTTCCAGATGCATCAAAAGATGATGTATGATAAAATGATAATGCACTAATTGTTCATTTATCAAGCAAAAATTTAATTTATTGGTTCTCAAATGCGAGTCTGCTGCTTCTTTGTCTTATCAATAAACTAAATATCTTTTGGTCGACTGTCGTTTGGGCAAAACAAGACATCTGATGGCATCATATGAGGGTGTTAGGAAACTGTGATGCATTTGTCACTATTTTATATTTATATCTAGAAAATAATCAGCAGAATATATCAATCTGCTATGAAAAAAATAAATGATTGTTAAAGCACTAATCAACAACAACTAATAGTTGTAATTAAGTAATTAAAAGTAATTTATCAGGAAAATTGGCAGACAAAACAAAACATCAGGCTCTGAGAAAATAACCAGAAAAATAATTGATATATTATTTAATCCATTTAAATTGTAATCTCTTTTATTTTGTTTTGTAAAGCACTTTGAGCTGCATTCCATGTATCAAATTATCTATATAACTTACATTTATTATTACTAACTGCTGAATAATATAATAGTCAGGTGCTAGCCCACGTGTTTTCTCTATTACATATCATTCTGAATTTAAACGTGTGTATTTTTACTATGTTCAGACTTAGCAATTCTGGCCTTTTTCCCCACTTCTTTAAGTTGGTGAAAAACTATTCCAAAAAATCCAAAGTCAATATAATCTTTAGTTTACAACCTGAAGCTTCTTTAACTTTTCAACCTGTCCAGCCACTTTGCTCACTTACTTGTACTTTCACTAGTGACAGTGGTGAACAAGCTGGTGGGAGGAACTGCAGGCAGGAAGGCCATTGGACATGCAAAACGTGTCTTTACAGCAGCAGCAGCAGCAGTTAGCCTGGCTGTCTTAGCTTTTTCACACTGACACAGCACCAACTTGAGCCGCATTATGGCTCACATTGTAGCTCCCTTGAGTTGTATTTAACCCCACAGCAGCCGTGGCAGTCCGTCACTAGCGTTTCCAAGTGGGGGGAAGCAGTGGGGGAAGCAGTGGGAGAAGCTAGCTGGTAGAAGCTAGCTGGTAGAAGCTACGTTACAGGCAAAAGAAGTAGCAGTTGTCAGCAATCAACACGTGGTGCTCCGGAGCAACCCGAGCACAGAGGGGGATGGGGCAAAAAAAATGCCACCATAAACACCTCCTGACTGCGCTGACATTCATGTGTATGCACTTCATTCAACCCTAAAAAGGCCAAACTGAGGTATGACAGAGCCGTGTGGTAGAGATTAAAGTAGATTTCTCCGCAGTAAAGCTGTCAAATGGGGCAACAACGTGCTCAGACGCCGCTGCTGATGGAGGGGAGGGGGGGGGGCAGCTGAGTGCTGAGCTGTAACTTTACAGTTTAATCGAGACAATCTTGTTTCCATGAGTAGACGTTTAAAAAAAACAAAAACATCTTACCTTTCTCTTGGGAGCTGGAGTTGATGTTGTTTATCGGGACTCTGCCCGTGGTCCTCTTAGTCCACGGGTTGACTTTCGGCGGAGGAGCTTCAACAACTTTCCTCTTCACCGTCTCGACAGCCGAGTCAGCATTGCTGCTTTGGTCGTTTTCTTTATCGTTTTCTTTGCATTTCTTGTGCATGTCCGTCGGGTTCTTGGTTGCCTCAGAGTTGTGGCCATCTGCTAGTTGCTTTTCCGAGCCTTTCTGCCCCTGTTCTTCTTGTTCTTTCTGCAGGTGAGCCTCCTCGGACTTGTTTTGGCTCTTCTCCACCGCTCCGCCGCCAGAGCTGGCCGCTGTCAAACCCGAGTCAACCTGACTACTCTCAACCTCTGCGGACATCCTGCTAGTTTCCTAACAGCGCACGGTGTTAAATCCAGTGTGATTTTTTGGTCCTCGCTCTCTTATCCCAGAGAAAAGTTGCGAAAAGCTCAGGAGGTGACCACATCCACGACTTGAGGTAAACAACTTTTGGGCTGGACCTCGCTAGCCAGCTAGCCAAGTAGCTCCTGCAGCTAACAGTTAGCTAGCTAGCGACCATACAAGAAGTCGGCGAGCCCGAGCTAAATGTTGTTAGTTTTCCGCCCTGAAAGACTGTTTCATATCAACAAGTAGTTACCTCGAAGTCTGTAGACGGTCACCATGTACACGGCACACGCTGAATTGGTTCACCTGCGAGTTTCTGTAACTTTTTAAAGAAACTACTACGGCGACCTCCTCTCTGTCTCTGGGTTCAACTCCACGCTACTAGCCGAGAGCTCGTGCAGCCAGCTGCTCTCTGCCTGTAAACAGTAACTCTGCTGCCCCCGGTGGACACACTGGGGTACTGCAACACAAACATTATTTTTGGGGGGGGGGGGGTGCGATACAAAGTGGTGGAAAAAGTACCAATACTACAGTATAAAAATACTCAGTTACGAGTTGATGCATTCAAAATACTACTTAAGTTAAAGTATAAAAGTATTAACATCAAAATATGGTCAAAATATGTCTAAGTATCACTAATGTTGTGGCTGGTAAAGGTGGAGCTATGTTTCTATTTATAAAAAGTACATAAAATGGAAATACTCAAAGTGTTCGGACCTCAAGATTTTACTTAAATACAGTACTGACTTTCTACAGCTGTTGTTGGAATAAAAAAAATCATACATTTCAAGAAAAGTATATATGAGAAAAAAATAACAATGGTTTGGTTTGTTATTTTCCTGTCATAAAACAACTTACACATAACACTTGTCCAAATACATAACAAAAAAATTAACAAACAAAACCAGAAACACAAAACCGAACAAATTGCAGTCAACACAACACAAACAATAAACTTATTTTAGTTTAAGTAAATGACAACAAGTAGTGATCATTTTCATCATTAAATAATATGTTAAATTTTTATTTATTTATTTGTAAGTATGTGTACATGCGTGTATATGTGTGTGACAACTGGATCCATTAAATTTAAATTGTTTTTCAAGTCATTAATGAGAACTGTGCAGCACAAAAAGTCAGTACAATCATTCAAGCAGCAAATATTGCCACTAAATAAATGACTTTAAATGATGATTTGTCAAAATTGACTGTCTAGCCCTGTTATTTAAGGTTTCCATTCATACATGTTTGCCTGTTGGTTTTCAGGTGCATCACTAATTGGCTTTGTATTAACCAATCAGTTGTATTTATATTGTTTGTTTTTTTTACTTTTAAGTTTAATGGACTGTTATTGTTTAATCTCTGATAGAAATATATTGTTACACTATAGTGTACTGTATAGTTCATTTTACTGAACGATCTACCTAAACAGCCACATTTCAGTTTGAGTTTATCCAAATCAGAACATTTGCAAATCAGTCCACAGAATATTCAAATCGCAAGTTCTTCACAGAGCTGTTATCTGCCAACGTAGACCAACACACAGTTCAAGACTACGCAACATTTTCAACACATAATGGTGTACACAAGGTGCAAATTTATAATTCAAGTTTTTAGTTTAGCAGCAAGGAAGACGTGTGTATTTTTGCCTGGCTGACATATTTAGCTCAGTCTTGAGTCACGGATTTAAACATTTTTATTTTTTTTTCATGAAATTCTCAGCAAATGGCAGAAACATTTTTAATACAACTAATCACAGAAGAGGAGATGCTGCTGATGCACAAAATAAAAATACTGGTCAATGTAATGATTTTTTTGTCAAAAGCTACATTTTTTTAGCAACAGAAGATGCAATCTGCAGGGGGGTGACAATCTGCAGCCTGAGGATTTGTTTAAAATGAAGACAAACATTATAAACCGGTCTTGATTGTCAAATTAATGTCCACCTGGTTTGACTGAGTGTTTCTTAGGTGTGGTGGGAATCAAACCCTCAGTCCAGGAAGTGTTGGTGTCTCTCCCTGTTAAACTACAGATAATTAAACACAGAGATCAGAGACATCAATGTGATCATGGAGAAATGTTTCAGCGTCGCTGCAGACGATTTAACTCGGGGTCGGGTGTAGATGTAAGGATGCTCCTGGAGAAATGTAAGGAAAAAATGTGTTTTTTTTAATTGACACACACAATGAAACATGAAAATCTTTAAAACATGTCAGTCATGTTGTACCTTTGGTGGGCAGATGAGTTTTATTGGCTCTGAAAATGTCTTTATAATCTCTTTCTCTCCCTCAGGCTGGAACTGAGGAAACATTTGAAGGTGAGTTTTATCAGCCTTTTCTGTCCTATGCCATCAAAATGTTGCAGGATTTTAGTATTTTATATATAAGGCAGCTCTAGATCAATTCCAAACCCAATTTAGTCACTTTTTATCAAAACTATTGATACAAATATCAATAAATTACTCAAAGCGACTGTGATGTGGCCATTAAAAGCAGAGATCCACTTAAAAACATAGAACGTCACCATATTGTTCCACAGTCCCTTTGCTAGTTCCTCATGTCCTTTAACCGTGAAGTGGAAACAATCTGCTGTGAAGAAGCTCAAGTCAATCTTCCCATCCTGAAGTTACAGTAAGAGAGAGAACATCAGACCAAAAAGATAAAATCACTAATAAATAATTAGAGCATTTGAATCACAGCCTGATTTCCTGAGAGGTAATGGCGTTAATACAGAAAGTAAACAAATGAAGAATGTTATTGATATTGCATGTGAGACTTACAGGAAGTCTTGGTGGTTCTGCATTCTCTAAATATGGTTGCAGAACAACAGCAAAGTCCTTTTTTAAGAAACGATTGCTGTGCAGAAGCTTCTCTAATCTTCTCTGTAGAAAAAAGAGAAGTTAAAATCATGATTTAAAAGGCAACACGTCAAGACTTTCACTGCCTGGTAGCATGACATCAGTATTGTGTATTTCATGGGTTGAACAGTGAGTAATATTGAGATTTCAAATCTCTACAGCCTTTTTTAGAAAACTTTTCACAGTAGGAAAAGCACAGGTGTAAATAATAAAATTACTGATGGCTTAAATGTAAAAGTATGTCCACAAGAAGCCGGCTGAACTTGGAAACACTTTTTTTCTTCTCTCTGTTGTCATTGTTTTTCTCATTGGATGAAATTGCACCAAAAATGTCTGCTTTGCGTCGCCTTTTACTTCCTCACTAATTTTAAATGTCAATAGCTGATCGCACAAATTTATTTGAGTTCTGACTTTATTCTCAGCATTCTGACCTTGAGAAAAAAAATTCTGTTTCTGTTTGAAATTCTGAGTTTAAGTCAGAATTTTGCGAAAAAAGTCAGAATTCTGAGACTAAAGTCAGAATCCTGAGAAAAAAAATCAGAATTCTGAGACTAAAGTCATAATTCTAAGAAAAAAGTCAGAATTCTGAGGGGAAAAAAGTCAGAATTCTGAGAAAAAAGTCAGAATTCTGAGAAAAAAGTCAGAATCCTGAGAAAAAAAAAATCAGAATTCTGAGATTAAAGTCAGAACTCAAATATTTTTTCCCATGTGGCCCTAATCACCCTCCGTACACAATACATGTGTTGTCATTAAGATGTATTTATGTTTATTTTGTCAGGCGATTATAAAATCTGACAACAGAAACAGAAAAAAATGTAAGTGAGAACAGTGACATCTTGACTTTGACAATTTAAAAAAGTTTGTTGCTAACAGACCAAAATTAGACCAAAAAAAGAAGAGACTTTCTGTTGTTATGACATTTAAAGTGTGGATTGAGATTTTTTTTTTTCAAAGGGATATTAAATCCTGAAACTAGCTGGGTCAGTGTGGACAGTATCACTATCTCATTCAATCCTCTTTGTTGAGAACACGCTCACCTGGAATTCATAGTTAATCTCAACCAGCTCCTCCAGTTCAGAGGAGTTTTCTTCAGGTTGAACGAGGCAGGAGCAGAAACGCCTGTGAGCAGATTATCAGGTTATCGCACTGCTGGATTATCAGATTAACATATTATCAGATCAGTTATCAGATATAAGGCGGATGAAGTATGAAACCCATTTAGCACATCACATATTATATTAGGAATTAGTTTTGAGATGTGGGGATTTTATAAAATATATCTGACCTCTAAAATATTTTCATATTATGATACAAACTTTTTATTTAAAGGATTGATAGGATTTCCTGATATTTTAGGTTTATTCTGACCAAATTGATGTGAGTAGATGTGTAACTCATAAAGCTTTGATCACCTTTTTGTCTAATCAGTGTCTATAGCTGCATTTCTGTGATGCATAATAAAATGTGTTAACTAGTCCAGGTGCCACAGTTAATGATCACAAGGATAAAGCTTTTAAATCTCTACACAACATGCAACAGACATGATATTATAAAGTCTAGCCTAGGTTCTCAGATATTTCCTTCTCACAATATCACTGAATTCACTATTAATTATTTACCTTAACAGTTTATGATGTTGTGTATTGTATAATTGTAATCCTTGACCATTAAAACGGGTAGACATCAGCTTTCCTTTGTTATCATGTTTGGTTCAGCAGATATGATGCAAATTTCATTATGGCATGAAGTAAAATCTGCCACAAGGCGTTTTTATGATGGCTTCATTACTGAAAATGTTCAGGGCCCCAAAGTGTGCAAGTGTACCAAGTTTCATGCAAGTTTATTTTCACATGCACTGTAACTTCCTGAAAATGGAAATCTAGCAATCTAAAAAACAATCTATCTATTAATATAATCTTGTGGTACAAGTTAAATCCTGCAGTTTGAGGTCTGAGAGGTTAATGAGAGTTAAAAAGAAGAAGAAGAAGAAAACACTGGTGACTTTTGAAGCTGACAGCCGAGAGTCGGACGCTGAACTTCTCTGAGAGGCTTCATGTGAAGAATCTGCACCACATTGACGATCGTCCTGGGAATCTGAAACCAGGGGATAAGATTCATTGACTGAAATAATTTCTGAATACCGAAGAGTACATGTAGCGCTTTAAATGTCTCCATATCCTCTCTCATACTTCATAGTCACAGTTATGATAAAGGAGGAGAGCACAAACTGTTCCCAAGAAAGCAAAATGGAATGGGAGCATGAAGAAACTGTTCATTCCTGCTGAATGATACAAAGGCACAGTAAATAAAAGGCGTAACAATACATTCACAGCTTAGGCAACACAGTTCACAACCGGTATTATCTCTTCCAAAGAACTGAAATTGGCTGAGTAAATAGTTTAATAGTTGTGTAAGAAGAGTTAAACCCTCCCTGTATTCTTCTAATTGTAGCCACGTTAGCGCCAGGCCTGTAGGGATAATTGAGAGCGATAACATGCTAATGCTAACATTACCAACTCTTCACATTTTAGCTTGCTATCATGTTAATATGCCTCTGATAAGCATGTAAACAGCAGCATTATAGTAAGCTATAATGTTAGCACTGAGCTGATAGCTGTAGGCCAAAGTACAGCTAAGGCTGCAGGTATGTGTACAGGTATGCTAGCGAACAGCTGATAAAGGGTTCAGGCAAAAATATTTATAGCTCCACACTTGAAGGTGAAGCAACAAGTCAAAGAGACAGATATTATTCAGATGTAGTCAGGTGACTGGACGAATCTATGAGCTCATGTTTCCTTTGCTCTGGCAGATACTTCCAGCCACCCTCCAGTTCAGATAGACTGTTTATCTAATATGGGGCGGGTTTGATACCATGACTGACAGAAGAGTGTTAACAGTCCAGGCTTGAAAAGTGACATGTTTTGGTGTTCTGGTTGGTTATCCAGGTCTGGTCTGCAGTCCGTCCAGGCTCACGAAATTTAAACTGTCAAACCAGGCAGTGCTGATCAAGTATGAATCGAGATTCCAATTCCGATTTCCCGCCTCAAATGTTTTCAGAAACAAATTTTATTGTCCTGTTTAGCTGTAGTTTAGGAAAGTTTGTGAACAGGCTGTTTTTCCCTGCTTGAAAGCGGCACCAAGCATCGCACCAACTTGCATGTATGGGTACGGGCGAATGTCAGGGAATGACTATCGCCTTCCAGTGTCGGCTGGTTTGCTGTCCATTTGAGGGGTCTGTCACTACCTGCACAATGTGAGAGCGTGTCCGCCATCTTGGACATCTAGCTACGGCAACACCACTTAAACCTCACACATGACTGTTTCAAGATCAATATTGCCAAATCATCAAAGTACAATTCGTCCAAATATTTGGACAGTATACAGCAATATGCATTAAAATGATCGGTAATAAATCAGTGGATATTCACCAATGAATTCATTTTGCATATATGTGACTGTGCCTCCACTCAGCGCTACATCCCAAATTTCATTGCTCTAACTGGTTCACTTGCGTACAGAGGCATTTTCGGCCTGCGCCTGTGATAACGCCTCTTTTAAATCAAAACGAGGGATCGTGGTGCACACTTTCAGGCAGCCTCTTAAGCTTAAGAGAGAAGATCAAATCGTGTTTACCTCCATACCTGCATAAAGTGAAAGGCATGGGTGGAGGAGGTTTGAGATGCAGTTCAAAGATCTTCAGTTGAAGTCCACTGAAGTCTTGTGAAGCGCTGCTGTAGCTAATTATATGTCTTTAAAAAAAGTCTGAAAATGTAGCGCTGAGCGTCTGAAATCTAAATACAAAATAAACCTTTATGACTTTGTTTCCTGGCATGTGTGATGAGGATTTCAACCTGGTGAGGCTCCGAACTTGTGTTGACATATAAAATCTTACCTCATTCATCATCATGTCTAGAGCTTCAGTCATGTAATGAATGAAGTTGTCGGGGGAGAACAGCATCTGCAGAGAGTTTGAAAGGATCCGATTTAAATTCTGACATTATTATCCTCTCTTTTTAATTATTTTTGTACACGTAATTCATTCATCTAAATGCTCAGTGATTAAATATTCCTTTCCTCATTTATTGGACTAATATATCCTGTATACTTTCCTCAGCTACCAAGTAGTTACAAGAGAATAGCTCGTTTTTGTCTCCCATGATAATCATATGATTAAACTGTTAATGATGACATTTATCGTATTTAAAGAGTAACTTCTTTTCATGCAGGAAAGCAGTGTTTCTTTGTCCTCCTTTGTGAAAAGTTTCACCCGACCACACCCCACATCACTGTGAACAGAAGTGTGCTGTGTTGCAGCTGTAACCACACCTGACCAAACAGTACTGTCATGGTGAATTAATGCACTACATCACTGCAGCGAGGTGAAAAGTTTTAAAAAAATAACTAAAATATCTATCGATATTTGTCTTTTCTTTTTTTTCACAAAAAATGGGAATGTTCAATTTACGGCACAAAGGAAGTACGTCAGCCATTGTGGAACCAGAACAGGAAGAGGCATTGTTCTCCCCGGTCACTATCCCCAGGTAACAGTGGAACAAATGGAATAACTGTGGAAACTCT
>JBBPCS010000374.1:12424689-12452315 GCA_037974645.1 Hollardia meadi
AAACAATACGCAGTGTGTATTGTTTTTCCCCCTCATCCAAAGTCGCGTTTGGATTTCAGGCTGGCACAGTATCCTCTTCATATTTCAAACCGAGAGAAATCTGTGATTTATTCAAGCTAACGGTGCGTTTCATTTGATCACCTGTTGCTATCACCTCTGGGAGAGAGTCAGAGAGTGAGGAAGGAAGTCGAATGTGGCTAACGTGAATAAAACTTTAAAACATTACCTCGTCTGTGAACATTCATGTCACATAAATTTTCATCTGCAATGGAGGTTGTTTAACAATGAAGACAGAAACTCCCATAATCCCTCACTACTTCACTACATCATCAAACTACGTCTTTTGTTCTGATTCTTTTGATTATGAGACCCATAGCAGCAGAAATTACATACTGTACATTTAAATCTTGGAATTTATCACCATCTACAATTTAAGTTTTTACAATTTAGTTTTTGAACGTGTGTATACAGTTAACGTACAGTCTTATGTTCCTGTGTAGGAAGCAGTGCATCGAGTCAGAGAAGCTCTTCGACTTCCTCAAGGACCTGGTGGAGCGGGCCACGTCTACGGCAGGCCAGAAGGACAACAGAGGCATGAGTATGTGGCCGTTATACAGGTAGAGACTGAGATTTCTCATCAGCTGTTGAATTGGTTGAAAAGTTCAAACATCTACTTCCATCTAAGTTACCATCTTTTTACATAAGTTTATTTGTGCTTTTAGAAGCATTAAAGGAAGGTGGAGTTATGACATTGTGGTAAAAATTGCATAATTTTTGTTTTAAATAATGAATATTTAAACTATTTGCAAGTTGTTTTTAATCAGCTATTCTCAACCTCAGAGCATCATCTAGTGGGCCGCAGAGGCAGTGATACAGCAAACATTGTCAGATTATTGTTTTTATTATTTCTTTTTTTGGCCATTTACAAAGATCGTTATTTTCATATCTAAAGGTGGTCAAGAATTTACGTGAATAAAAAATGTCAAATTAAAATGCATAATTTCAATGAGTTACACCTTTGAAAATCACCAAACGTATTCTGCCAGTACTAGCTGACTACTGCCACAGCTAACTAATGTCTGTCACAGCTAGCCAATGTCTGCCACTACTAGCCAACATCTGCTACAGCTAACTGTCTGCCACTACTAGCTAACATCTTCCACTCCTCGCTAATGTCTACCACTACTAGCTAACATCTGCCACAGGTAGCTAATGTCTGCCACCACTGGCTAACATCTGCCACAGCTAACTAATGTCTGCCACTACTAGCTAACGTGTGCCACAGCTAGCTAATGTCTGCCACCACTAGCTAACATCTGCCACAGCTAACTAATGTCTGCCACTACTAGCCAACATCTGCTACAGCTAACTGTCTGCCACTACTAGCTAACGTCTTCCACTCCTCGCTAATGTCTACCACTACTAGCTAACATCTGCCACCACTAGCTAATGTCTGCCACCACTAGCTAACATCTGCCACAGCTAACTAATGTCTGCCACTACTAGCTAACGTCTGCCACAGCTAGCTAACATTCCCTCAAATGCAGTGGCACAAAATGGTTTTTGACACGGGAAAGTGACATGGGAGACAACCCTAGGCTGCCATGTTTATTTTCATAAGTCATTAATCTATAGATTATTCAATCGATTGTTTGACCAACAGTCCAAGACAAAAGATAATTCAGTTAACTTTATCATGAATGACAAAGAAGAGCAGCCAATCCTTAGATTTGAGACGACTGCATCAAAGAGTTTGGCATTTTCTGCTTGAAAAATTACTGAAATAATTAATAAAACATCTAAAAAGTTGATTGACCTGTATTTTACATGTTGTTCACAGGTCCAGACGGCATGAAATTTCCGTTAAAAAACCAGCTGAAGCGGTGGAAATAGCGCCACGATCGAGTCTGGACTCTCTGGACAACGACTCCTCCTCCAGTGTACGTACTCTACGACTGAAAACACTCGTTCATCGTAAAAAGAGATGGTTTTATCTTCGTACATGGATACAAAAACACAGATTATGAGGAACACCTTTGTGCTTTCGTACCCATCATTGGAGCAGGTTCCATATAAAGAGGTTAGATGCAGTTGCTCAGTGGCACTTAAGCAGCAGAAGGTACTGTTTGTGTTAGTGATGCAACTCTCAACAAGAAGTTACAACAGCGTCCCCGTGAGGCTGTAGTCTTTATTACACTCCAGTCAACAAACTGAGGGACCAGAAATGTAGAGACAATTTTACTATTCTTAGATTTTGACCTCAATGGGGGGAAAAATGTAAAGTTTGTCCTGCAGCACCAGAGGATATAATACGTATATTAAACGCGAGTAGACAACAAGCAGCTAGAAAGAGATTTAACATAATAACATGTCTGATATCCTCAGATATTATAAATTTATAACCCGTTCCGTTTGTTCCAGGAGTCGGAGCTCTTCATCTGCTGCTGATGGCGAATGTTCAACCGGAGGAAAGTGCTGTGAACTTACAGCAGCACATCATTTCATCAAGTCACTTTTGTTTAAAACTCGTCTTTATTTAAACTTTGTCGGCCACCAGTTTGGTGGGAATATTTGCTACGAAAAAAGTTTGGGGGGAAAAAACAACAACAAAAATTTAAGTTATTTAATATTTTATACTTTTGTCTATTTTTTGTGTGGAAAAAGATATGAGACATTTTGTCGTGAATAATTTTCACTTTGTTTGTTGCAGAGGTTTGGATGACAAGAACATGAATCAAGAGAAAATACTTCTAATGAACTTAAATTATGAATAATAAATTTCGTCAGACTTTTTAAATTATAAAACTTTTGTTGTTCAGGCAGTTTGCTTTTGTTGTTGAATTGAAAATACATATGATTTATGCTCTGGTTAAATTATGTTGTAATTTAGATATAATACGTGTCTATGTTTGAAATTTGAGTTTTTCATACCATTTTAGACAGTGTTTACCAACCTTTAAAACCACACTAAGTGCTTATTTTGCTGAATGGTGGCCTCCGCGGCTGCTGTCTTGAGCATTTAATTTTTTAAAGCACTTGTAAATTAACGTTTTAAAGACAGTTAACCTTTGCATAATTATGAAATGTAATCAAATTATAAATAAGTTCATTACAACTTCTGTGATCGACAGATTTAATGTGACGTTAAAAGATGTGCTCACATAAATAAAAACAAATCAACAGCATACAGGGATTGGTTTATTCCAGCCAACTCGTCTTTTTACAACGTGAAGGAATGAAATGAATAAATAGATGCCTTTTGTTGTGAAAACTTAACGGTAAATGTACATTTTTGAAGCCAAATATAGCTAAACATCTGTCTTGAGTTGCTACGCTAGCTACCTGCTTGAGGAATGAAACGGTTTTCAATGTTCCAAAGCTGATGAAACATTCCCGGTAACGTTCCCGTTGAAGGTCTGAGCTGATCTGATCGCACAGACAGACGCTGGACTCGTAATGTGCAGAAAATCGTGTCTCAAAGAAACAGCTAAAAGTACAGTACTGCTGACAAACTTCAGGAATAAAATTCAAACGCGTCAGTCATTCGTCTCTCCGGCAGTTTGAAATGAAACATGCATCTTGGCTGAAAGCATCTTCACTACAGTTACACTTGAAATGAGTAAAGTTTAAAAAAAAATAATTTTTTTTTAATTCAACAATATGCTTTTCAGATAAAAGAAAACCAACATTATTTTTAACTCTTGCAGTAATTACATATTTATAGCAGTGGGCCAATTTGCATTAGTGGTTCAATAGATTCTTTGCTTTATTCAATCCATTTTCCATCCAGAGTCCCAAAGCCACAGTCCACCTTCCTTTGAACAACTGAACCAAATACTGGCGGGGAGAAATCTAGATTTAAATACGTTCAAAAATTTAAACATTTACACACACAGACAGGCGACAGATCGGCCTTTACCTATTTTGTCTCTCTCGTTAACTCATGCTATGAGTTTACAATAGGACGTCTTGTGCCAAACAGATCGAAAGGACACGTTTTAAAAATTCGGGACAGAAATTGAAAACAAACACTACAGTACGCCTTCAGAAGAGTCGTGCTCCGTAGCCAAAAGTCTGTTTAATAGCCTCGAAGTAGTATCTCTTCCAGCCCTCTTTCGTCCGCTCCTCCTCGTTGTCTGGGACGCCTCGGCACTCCACCTTCAGCTCCGTCTCGCTGCTCCGGTCCACGAACGTCATCGAGATTGTCGCGTAATGCTCTGTGGAGCAGGAAGACGACCGCACGTCACTATCAGTGTTTAATATGTGAAGCTGTACAACGAGTTATACTTAAAACTTTATTAATACAGAACAAGGCAGTGTGTTTGAGCAAGTTAGTGATTTAACAATTCTACATTTGTGAAGAACAGAATGCAGATTAATATGACAGTTAGTCGGTTTTCTGCAGCTTCAGTATGTTGTGTTATGGGCTAAGAATTAAAAGTTATTGATTAATAGACCTGTTATTTTTTCTGATATATACTAGTATGTAGAATGTCATGAATTTTTTGTCTAACTCTCAATAAAAAAAGATTTTAAATGATAGAAAATGGAGGTAAACGTATTGGTATCAGCAGCCTCCACCGGTCAATCTCTCAAAAAACTTGCTAAAAAAGTAAAAACTTTGTTTAGTTTGATAAGGTCAAGATTTATTTATTTTATAAAGTCATTGATTGTTCATTTTCGACAGTGAATTGTTTTTAATGGGGGTGGTGAGTGGAGTGATCGTCTTTTTCCTGCTACAGGACATCGTTATATCAGCCCTGAAAATCCACCATAAGCAATAAAATGTTCGTACCAGCCAGTTTTTACTTAATACACTTTTCAATATATGTAATAAACATAAAAAAATTGATTGAGTGTGTTCGAATTGGTAAAATTTTAATATTAGGGGTGTCACGATTTCAATTTTAATCAAAAATTGATCGAAATTTCAATCACTGAAATCAAAGAAAGGATAATTGATTCTGCCAGTATTGTTTTTTCTCCACCCTCGCATACAACCAAAGGAAAAAACACTTCAATGACGACACAGCTAGCGTACGGTAGACTGCAGCTGCACATCCAGACACTTATCCTGTGCGCGAAGACGATCGATTGACCGCTACTTGAGCTAACTCGGTAAACAGTATTTCTTTGTTGAACTCTGGATTCTTTACTTTTGGTGAATATTATTTAAACTTGCCTAACCTTAACCTGCAACACACGCCACACACACTTGTCTGAAAACTTTAAACACAAAAAGATAAATAAACCAACATACCACTGGGCCAGTTGTTATACCTCCACTTCATAACTATTTTCTCATCAGGTACCTGGTGGAGAGAGAGAGAGAGGATTTATCCACTTCATATGAAGGTGAAAATAAATACACACATGAATATAATCTATGTGACTTATGGTTCTAAAGGTTGAATGTCTCACCAGCTCTGTGAATTCACCGAAAACATTTCCGTCTAGCAGACGAAACTTTCCGCCCCTTTGTCCGTCCACCATCGCCGGAGCGTGTGTGAACGCCTGGACCATCTGCAGAAAAAAGAAACTTTCATCAGCAAATCAAGTGAAGTCAAATCTTTATCAAGAGCACAATATGTAAAAAAAATTTAAAAAAAAATAAAATCATATTGCGATTATTTTGACAGATAATGCGATTGTGATATGATTCACAATTAGGGGGAATGATGCTTTTTGCACCACAATTTCAACTTTCACTGAAAAAAAAATAAATTAAATCATGATGTGACATTTTTGGGGGGTTTGTGCTAAACAAACATGTTTACTTACATCTGGAGATTTATAGGTCAGTGCAACTGCAGCACTACAGTGCTTCATTATAATGTTTTGTCACACATTTTATCAAAAAATTGCAGCTTCTGAGATTTAGAGAATGCACTTTGCTAAACTGCAATTTCAACAATAGATGTTTTAAATTGTCCAGCCCTACTTGTAACCTTAACTGTTCTATGGGAATAACTTGAGTTGAAACCTGAACCAGTGCACGGTCACATACAGCAGACAAACAGTTGAAGCTCACCTCCTGGTTGAGGAAGACCCTGAAGAGATCCGCCGGTGAAGTGAGGAACTTTTCTTTCATGCTGAATTTACAGGTGGGGATCTTGACGCCGGTGTTGATTGGAGCAGCTGTGCTGCTTGAGGAGGAAATCTGTTCCACACAACAAGAACAAAAGTCTGGTGAGATCTGCTGCACTGCCGCAAGGAAAACCCTGATGGTTCATAAGTGATGCGTCTGTTACAGTGAATAATTTAAATGTGGCTGACGGCTGGAGATTCTTTTGGAGCACGAACCTGAGTTTTATTCAGCTTGGCTTTGGACTGCGATGTGGACTGAGGCTTGGTCACACCGTTGGCTGTAGGCAGGATCATTCCCTGTGTGAACTCTGCAATAAGAATAAAACAACATTTTACTTAAAACCAACTTTTTCTTCATCTTCAGTGAATTTAAAGTATTTTTATAAACAGCCAAATACAAAGGAATTCCACTTATAATAGACAAACACAAATAAGGTTTAATTATAAAACTCCACACTCCACATTTAACTAACTTTTTACAGTATTGAGGATAAACATCCTCAATACTGTAAAAAGTTAGTTAAATTTAAAGGGACAGTTCACCACAAAATCAAAAATACACATTTCTCCTCTTCCTGTAGTTCTATTGATCATCTAGATAGTTTTGGTGTGAGTGTCTCAGTTTTGGAGATATCAGCTGTAGAGATGTCTGCCTTCTCTCCAATGGAACCAGATGGCACTTCACTTGTGGAGCTCAAAGAGACAAACAAATACATTTGAAAAACTCAAGAGCAATGTCTCAGAGAGGCTAGCTAACTAAGTTAGCAACAGCTCAGCAGAGGATGACGACATCCCACCCTGTCACGAGCACGAGCCTCTCGTCCATGAGTGGATGCACGCTTCTTTCTGCGCTGTGATACAGAAACAAAAGTAGTTCCTACATGAAACTGCTCACAACAGCTGTTGAGTTTTTCAAATGGATTTTTTTTTGCTGTTTCGAGCACCACAAGTGAAGTGCCATCTAGTTCCATTAT
The DNA here is from genome assembly GCA_037974645.1 of Hollardia meadi. Classification (NCBI taxonomy): domain Eukaryota; kingdom Metazoa; phylum Chordata; class Actinopteri; order Tetraodontiformes; family Triacanthodidae; genus Hollardia; species Hollardia meadi. The sequence goes on from JBBPCS010000374.1 coordinate 12,431,751, forward strand.
ATTAGAGAGAAGGCCAATATCTCTACAGCTGCTATCTTGGAGGTGAATTGACCCCTTTCGTGTCAATCTGGATCTTTGATTGTAATAATGAGACCTGATACCTGTTTTTAAGAAGCCAACGTAGCTTCCCAGGGCTTCACGGATTTTCTCAGCTCCTTTCGTCTTCATCAGGCCGGTCAGCGGCGTCTCAGGTTCATCTTTATTCAGCGATACAGAAATCTGGACAGAGACAACAGGACGGGTATCACCACACTGTTCCTGCACCACTCAGTCAGTTAGAAACACAAGTTCTTTAGTGAAAACTTACATCAAGATCTTCCATGTCGTTCTCGTCAGACAGGTTTGGAACTTCAATTGTTCCTTTATATTGGACTCCTGCTTTTGACATTCCTGGTAAAATAAAGAGAATGCAGATGGCAGCAGAGATTCAAAGTCTCAAATAATGCAGATCATCACAAAGGAAAAAAAACTGTTTTGATCAGCTGAAGTGTTATAGTTCCTTTTCTATTTTAAGAAGCATTTGTGGTGGAAACGAGCAGGTAATGAACTTAGTTTCCTGTTTGTTTCCTCTGTAATCATCCAGCAGTGACAGCAGCAAAAACAATCACTACCATTGTTAGCAGACGTATGACCAGTTTTACACAAACATATTTAATTAAATTCCCTTCAAAAAGATCAACAAATAGCCTCAGTCTTCTACTTACCGGTCCAAGTAGCTTTCAGGTTCCATTCATAAAAGAAAATAAGTTTCCCTTTGCGGTTGTTAATCGAGGCCTCTCCTTCCAACTTGCTGACTTCTGTCACCTCGCAGCTCCCCTCCTCGTTCTCCACGCTCAACCCGAGGACCAGGGATTTTAATTTGTCTGACGACCAGTTTGTTGCGTCTCGTTCGGTCCTGAAAAGTCCAGCAGAGACCGCAGCGATGAGAAAGCACATCCAAACCACACATACCTGCATCTTACATCCTGTTACATTGAGAAGGTGTCATAATAATTTCAGTTCTTCATTTCCATGTTTGTATACTACAGTACAACCCTACTTTAGGGAAGATGCATAGCTTCCAACAGATATCAGTATATTAATTTAGAATTTAGGGATCTACAAAAGTCATATTCTGGCAGGATTCATTTCCTGACCAGTCATGGACATTTTGCTCTAAAAACAGCAGTGTCAAGTCTTATCAACAACTAATACATCTTCACAAATCACACGGAATGAAATCTTCACACAAGCTGATAGTTTACAGCTTTTCCCTTGACAGCAAGCTGCTGCTATAATAACATAAGTCTTTAAATTAATTCATTTGTTCAACCAACAATTCAAAATCCAACGACTCTTCATTCAAATGTTTGACATTTTTGCTTAAAAAATTACTTAAAAGATGAAGATTATCAAAATACCTGGCAACTAATCTTCTTTTGATCAACTACTCAATCGACTAATTGTGGCAGCTCTACAGACATGATGTTTTTGAAAGAATACAACATATTTATTTCATGTGTGAGCTCATTAACTATAATTATATGCAATTCCAAGCATCTGAACTAAATGTGATTTCATTAGTAGCGTTTTATACTTCACTGCTGCCCATTTTCAAAAGCATTCTGCATAGTATAATGCTGCATTCAAGCTGTTTACATTAAGTTTCATTGTGGTACAGGAACTTCAAACCTCCCTGAGGTTAATTCATTACAGCGAGCATTAAGTGTAATTACATATGCCAGACTTACAGGAAGGTTTTAATGCATTACTACACAATGACAACATAACACATAATGTCATATGTGATAAATTATCCACCTCCAGCAAGCCTTAAGTTAATTTTTTTATACTAATACTTTTATGGTCAGATTAACTCAAATGGTTCAAAACATTTAAAACAATGGTAGAGACAAACCCTGGTGTGACTAAAGGTGGCATTATATCAGTGTCATTTTAGAGTCCAAGTAATTAAGTCCAAGTAAATTCCTAAGAGGCTAATTTAATTTATGAGTGGCAGGTGGTCTGAACCTTCATCCTGGCATCCAGCCAGCTAATAATTTGCGTTTTAAGTCACCAAAGCTGCATTTTAGGAACCTTTAAGAGCTTTTTCAAAACTTTTACAAGTAGCACTCCCTTGATAAAAAGAGGAGCAACCACTGAGTATGTTAACTTTATAGGAATTTAATCATGACAATTGTCTCTTTGCATCTTGGAATAACTCTTCAGATTGGTCAGGTTGAATAAATACATTTCTGAACTGAATTATACTCCCACAGAATTCAAAAGCACAATGGGGAAACCTCTAAACGCAGCATACCGTTCATAAGGCTATTCAGTATTTAGGAAATGTGTGGTAATTTTAATACTAATGGACACTTTTAGACTACTACTAAGAGCTAAAAACATGATATAAACAACTGTAAGGACACCAAAATGTGGTTCTATTAATTGTTCTATCGTTTTTGCTCGTAGTTACAAACTATAAGATCACATTTAGTCAGTTTATAAAAAGGGGCTACTTCGTGTGCTGTTTCTCATGAGATAAGCCGAAAGATTTCTACATGATTCCACTTTACAGCACGTTAAAACACCGAAACACGTGTGTTGTAACAGACACAGTGTCGTTAACCACCACCAACGGTTAACAACCTCAATGCATGCATTTGAGGCTACAGTAATGTTAGCTAGCTACAGGCGAGGCTAACTTGAAAACGATCATAAAGTTAACTCGGTGCCTCAAATATTATATTATTTACTTTAACAATGCACTTATAGATGTGTATTAGTCTAACTAATAACAACCGGTTCATCCAGTGGACCAAAATCCATAAAGAGCAGCTGTAGGTTGACAAGAATACGAGCTGAATATGTGATGTTAGCATTAGCGGGCTAGCTAGCAGTCAGTGTCCTTTCATCAAATCTCACCAGTGCCAATTGTTGACATTAGTCGCATCGGCTCTTTCCTCTACAATCCAACGAGGGTCCCCTTCTCCCCACTTAGCCATTTGGCCAGCTAAATGATTTTAGGAGTTTTAATGTGTAACGTTGTATGCAGAGAGCAGCCTTGTTTTCCGGCGACTGTCCGGCGCACGTTGTTTCTAGAAACCTCTGGCTGCTCCTGCATTTATCCGCGGTGCACAGAAATTGCTGGAAACGGAACTTTGTAGAACGAGTGTGCACCCGGAAGTTATTTTCTGAGGAACACTTCCGCGTCATCATCAAAGTGGGGCATCTGGAAATAAAGAAAACTTCAGAAATAACAAACATTAATATGAGTAGTGTCTTGTGATCCTTATCAATAAAATATCCCGTTTTGTTATTTCAAAGATGCGTTGAGTGACCGTATGTATTTTTGTTTTATTTCAGCAACAGTTTAAACGAACAGTTCACCCAAAAATAAAGTTCTATCATTATCTACTCACCCCCATGTCGATCGAATGTCAGGTGAAGTTTCTTAGTCCAAAAATATTTCTGGAGCGTCATGGCAAAAATAGCAATCTCCTAAACAATTGGAGAAGCTGGAGACTTATTTTAAAATCTAAAAAAACAACCGAAAAAAACATTAAAAAATGGCTCCATATTGCTCATCTGATGTAATCCAAGTCTCCGGAAGCCCTGAGATTAAAAAATAATTCGAAAAGGCGTTATTTACATGCTTTTTTAAACCAAAATCTTCACTGTGGGGGTTCACGTTGAGGATTTTTAGCTTAGCGGCTACAGTGAAGATTTCGGCTTAAGAAAGGGTGTAAATAACGTCTTTTCGAATCAATTTGGGATCTTGTGGCTTCTGGAGACTTGGATTAAGTTGGACAAGCTATGTGGCCATTTTACCTTTTAAAACAAGTCACCAGCTACCTCAGTTGTTTAGGAGAATGCTGCAACGCTGTTTTGCTGTGAAGCTTCAGAAATCATCGGCATGGGGGTGAGTAGAAAATGACTGAATTTTCACGTTTGAGAGAACTATTCTTTTAACAATAAAGTGCTTTATTCCATGAGGCTAATGCAAAGGTCTTTTACCAAATAAATTTACTGGCTGATCCAAAGGGCTGTCAAAATGACATGTAAAGCTGAAACTATTAATTGTTGACAGAAAAATAATCTGTAACTATAAATTTGTGGTTCCAGCTGTGTTTTATATCATCATACAGGCTACTGAATATCATTGAATTTTGGACTTCCGGTAGGGCCAAACCAGACAACTGTAGACCTTACCTGAGTTTTAGAAAACTGCAATGAATATTTCATGGATAAAACAATTGACTGATAATGAAAATAATTGTAAATTGTGCCTCCACTGCTAACATGGAGAAGAAACATCTTACTATCTCTATGGACAGTGTTCGTGGGTGGGAAGTCAGTGAGGGATCACGCCCATGTTGTCCTAGCAGGAAAAGCACATGGTGAAAGAAATTATGTTAACAATGGCTCAGTTCCATCAAGTGACCCAGTTATGCACAATATCAGGATGCTAGAACTATCTCAACTAAATGGAATGCAGTAGTTTTTAATATTATCAATTAGCTTGTGCCTTTAGGTCTATTTTTCACTGTGTCAAAGAGTGATGGGATAGCATCAACCTCAGTTTGTGTAAAAAGTTTGGGGGAAATAATTGGCTGCTGACTGTATAACTGAGAAAACACTTGTTTTACACAATTCCTATCACTTAAGTTCATCGTCTGACCTTAAACAACATCCTTTCCAGGTTTGGGGTGAAGAGTAAATACTGTATCTGATCCCAAATCAGTGAAGAAATCTAATCAGATGTTTTTTGGCTCACGCCTGATCTTCTCAAACATTTTTAAATCTGTCATTAGGGTTCTGAAGAACATTGTTAATAGGAATGCAGATTAAACTAATTACCAAGAGTGAAAACAAAAAACCTCCATGGCAGAGGTAATAAGCATCATCAGCACAATATTACTGATAATTACACCAATCTGACTCAAAGGGTGTTATGTGTGGTAGTCTTGGGATTAGAGAGAAAAAAACTAAAGACTAAAATTGGCTGCTAAATACTGTATGCCAGTCATGTGTAAAGGGGACAATTTAGGAAGAAATGAATATACTAAATTTTGACACTTGCAATTCATCAGCTTTGAAGCCAAACTATAACGGGAATACACATAATTTTAAGACCCTGTTAACATCTGGCAGTAAAAACAAAATTACATTGAATTGCATTTACACTTGGTGTCCATTACAGTTTCTTATTTTCTGCAATTCTGTAATCAATAATTGTACATACAGAGGAACCGCAATTCACTTCAAAAATCGCAATCTGTGCATTTATTTGTTATTTATTCCTTAAAATAGTATTAAAACATGCCAGAGTGATGAGATTATTCACCCTGTGATAAATATGAAGCATAACCCAAAAAAAATTCTGTAAATGTTAGCCTGTATAAACAAGGCAAAACAAGGTGAAAGTAAGAAAAATTACATAAAATGTGCCAAGTCAATTTTATTAATATAGCCCAATCTGTACAGTATATGACACCCTCTGTTATTTGTATAAGGAAAAACAAAAAACATTTAACATGGAAAAAAACAGAAGAAACCTTCGGAAGATTCCCATTCCAGAACAGACAGATCCTCAATAGATTCCAATATGGAAAATCAGGATGACAAAACAAGAGAACTTTACAATCTGTTAAACAGACTAGTTGCTTTATGTGGTGCAGCACTGTCGCATCACAGCCAGAGGGTTCTGGGTCCAAACCAATAAGCAAACTCACAAGGAGAATGTGGAGTTAGTACATTCTCCTCGTGTCTGCTCGGCTCAAAAACATGCAGTTTAGGTTGATAAGTGAGTCTAAATTAGGTGTGAATGGTTGTATGTCTCTATATGGCAGCCCTGTGATTGATTGGTGGCCTGCTCAGGTCGCCTCTCACCCAGCTGACATAGGCTCCAGCCCCCTGCAACCCTCTAAAGGATAACCGGGTATAGAAAATGGATGGATGGATAGTTGATTTACTGTGATACTGGGAACTGTTAGATATAATTAAGGAGTAAATAATAAGCAAAAGCACTCGGTTAAACAAAATTACTTGAGATGAGGATTGTGGCTGTTTCATAATTGTGGTTTCCTGCATGTGAACGCCATGTATGAACCACACACTTGTGCACTTTCACTTAACATTCCTTATCCATATAAAGATGGTAGAAAATTGATATTTTTCACATATTTTAAATAGAGCCTTACAATGTTTAATGTAAACAACGATGGTTATCGGTTATGTTGGTTTGTAATGCATGTAATTGTGATCCCTCAGACAAAGGTGTCTGAGGGATCACCATCGAAGGTTATGGTTTTCAGCCTTGTCCCTTAACATGCAGATACTGTATTTCTATGGATTCTCTGAATCTTTTGACGATATTATGGATTGTAGATGGTAAAATCCCTGAATTACTTGCAATTGTGCATTGAGAAATGTTGTTCTCAAACTGTTAGAGTATTTGCCCTCGCAGTTTTTCACAAAGTGGTGAACCTCGGCCCATCTTCGCATGTAAACGACTGATCCTTTCGACGATGCCCCTTTCATACTCATGATGACTGCCCAAACTTTATTCAGTCACTTTAGCAGGTGGTGTAGACTGTTCATGACATGTCTTGAGTACCTGTGCTCCTACCAACTCAGATTGATCTTACCTACTCTAATTAATATAGCAGGTGCTGCTCAGCTGTAATCATTACACACAAAGAATAACAATACTTCCCCTAGTGGTCAAATCAGACAATACACATGATAAAACCCAGATTACATAAAAGTTGTGATGCTATGTGGAACATAAATAAAACAGAATGTGATCATTTGCTGATCCTTTTTAAAGTATACTCAATTAAAAAGAGTACAAAGACAATACATTTAATGTTAGATCTCATTAACTTCATTGTTTTTTTTTTGTAAATATATGCTTATTGTGGATTTGATGGCAGCAACACATTTCAAACAAGTTGGGACCGGGACAACAAAAGACTGGGAAAATTGTGGAATGCTCAAAAACACCTGATTGGAACATTCCATTCCAATTTAGAGTGTGTTAAATTCTTAACTAATAGATTAAAGTTCATAAAGTCTCTATTTAATAACCACTGTAATTCATGTTGTACTTTTTGCTCAAGATAGACACTTGCTACTTTACAAATTAAGATTTGTCAACCAACTACAACAATAAATTCTTATTTTTACATTAATGCATCAGCAACAATAATTTAACAACAGAATTCATGAAATGTTGTATATCACAGTCATTTTTCTGCATTGGTTACTTTTGAAACTTTAAGTACATTTTGTTAAACATACTTTGCTTAGTACTTTTAGTAAAGAAATATTTCCAAAGCAGGCCTTTAACTTGTAATAGAGTATTTTTACAGTGTGATATTGGCAGTGGTGAAAGAAGTGCTCAAATCCTTTACCTAAGTAAGTGTGCCAGTACAATAATCTAAAAAAAACTCCATGACAAGTAAATGTCCTTCAAAAGTATTATCAGCAAAATGCACTCTGCACAAAGATGGCCTCTGTGACTGATATATTATTATATGTGGCATTAGATTATTAATGATGTATGGGTGTAAGTAGCATTGTACTGTCGCTGCTGCTCGAGGCCCCTCCGAGGGGACGCAAGGTAAATCTGAAGGGGTCGTGGGATGATTAATGGGAGAGTAAAGAAGAAGAAGAAAACAAAGTTCTGTTTCAAAAAAATGTTTTTTCATCTTTTGGACTTTCCTCTTTATATTTATATTTTTTGTGAGACACTGGAAAACCTCTTTGGACCTTGAACACTTATTTAAATAAAACCATCTGAGAAGTTTAGTGGGGGATTTTAGCTGCTAACAACTGGACATCTGAAACATGACATGGGGGCCCAACTAGTTACTGCCTAAAGGGCCACAAGCCTTCTCTTAAAAATACACTGTGTTGTTTTGTAATCAGAAGAAATAAACTGAAAAGAAATGTGTTACTATGGAGTAAATAAGCAGGAGGTGTAGTGGAGTGCAAGTGTAATGTAGCATAAAAATTCTCAAGTAAAATAAAATTATCTCAAAATTGTGCTTTTGTACTTGAGTAAATGTTTCCACCACTGGGTAATGCTATTTTTATTTTTATTTATAGTCTAAATATTTTCTCCACCTCCAAATATTTGTTTTTCTTTGACTGGAAAAAAAATAAGTAAATGTAAATGAATAATAACTTCTCGTTCTGGATGCCAACCACAGGCTTTCACTTGTTTGTCAAATTAAAGCATTAAGTGGGGAGAGAAACCCAGGGAGAAATCATTAGAGAGGAATCCCAGGCATATGGCTGGCTTTTGTCGGCTCCCCTCCCCCTCCCTTCCTTCCCTCCTGCCGTCCGCTCCGCAGCAGCAGGACAGAGGTAGTTCAGTTTTTGAAGCCGTGGCATGAATGATCTCATCTGAACCTGATCTCCGCTTTCCCTGCCGTCGATCCTATGACCGAGACGGGAATAAAATAACACAAACACGAGGTGAGTACGGCTACCCAACCACCCGTTTATAGCCTTTTTAACCAGGTACTCGGGTGACCGTTTGTTGTTTTTAGGAACTTAACAGCTCCGCCGCGGCGAAAACTCTTGTTTTTTGGTTAGAAAGGAGGAAGGACCGCGGAGGATGTGTGGGTGGGCGCTTTTTGGCTAATTAGCTTTACGCTTGCTAGTATTTTTGTGAGTTAAGAGGAAATCGCCAAAGAAGGCCAAGCTGAGACGAATACCAAGCGTTTTGTACCTCCACTGAGGCATCATTTTTCTTTCTGTTTCACTGAACATCTTAGCCTAGTTAGCTAGCGACAGCTCATAAGCGTGAAGTCAGATCCGTAGCATAGCATAGCTAGCCGGCTAGCTGTTAGCTACTAGCGCAAAATGGCCTCATTGTCGCTCGGTAGCTCTGATGCTGAAAAGACAAAGCATGCGGCAGTCACGGCCAACAGCCCAGAACCGCTATTTACAGCGGCTGTAATGGGTCCAGTTAGTCGGCTGATAGTGATTACGTTACATTTTTGATGGAGAAATGGAAAATATATGCCGCCGTGTTGTCAGTTTATTCATTTGGTACGGCGTGCTGTGAAAGTGCTGGGTTTTCAGTGTGGGGGATGGGTCATGCTAGGAGCCATTGACGTAAAGCGAGGCAGCATTTTGTTTGGCTTCTGGCTCCTAGCATAATAAAAGACCTCTGTTTAGTAGTAATGTTTACCTAACAATGTATGTAGTATTGCTGTCTTATTTTTAACTGTGTAATACTAGTACCTGACTCCAATACTACTTGCGTAATTTACATGAGTTTATCTTTTTTTTGCACTTGATTACTCATTTCCTGCTATATCTGCTAGACAAGTTTTTGAACATCATATGTGTCAGCATTTTCTTATTAAATCTTGTTAAAAACAGTGACTCAATTAAATAAGAACGTAACAGGAAGAAGTAGGTTTAAATGAAGATGTTTGTGATTTTTATTGTATTGGAAATGATCTCTACATAGATCTCAATCACTACAATTAAGCATCTATAGCAGACAAAACGTGTCTTTAAAATCAATATACCGGTATATTCGTGTGTAGTAAATATTTTCAGTGGCATTTATAATGAGACCATAGTATAGATTTCGGTTGAGGCTGTAGTTTTAGTTTTTTTTGGTGTAAATGTACTGCGTTTTGTGTCATCATGAGGTGTTTTGTTATATTGTTCAAGAGAGCATTCATGCAATTGTGTCCATCACTTTTAGTTATGGGAACTTGCTTTTCATTTCTTAGAATTTATTGATTGATATTCTCATTAATAAAATAATTGTAGCACTATTAGTCTGTCATTTTGGTAAATTATATCCTTAACAGACCCACAGAATGTGAAAAAAACGCATTTTTTTGCATCAGTTGAGCAACGTATGTTTGTCTGCTACAGGTGCGAGATCAGAATAATCAAGGTATTAGCCATTTCTATTCTGGTGTGGGTCCTATTTTAGATCAAAGACAACATATTATATATTGACCATTAATCTGTATATGTATGGTATTTTGAGGTTAATTTTCAAGTAGAATCAGTGAGATTTAAAATCAATATGCTAACATATACGATGTTCAAAAAAGATTTATCAATATACCTGTAAAAAAAAATTGTGATGTCCAAAACTGTTTTTTAATTCTCTGTACAGTGTGCTTTCTCTCAGGTTGTAGGTCTTCCTGGTTGTAATTCATTTTTTTTCTATTTGAATTTTTACACACTGTTGTTTTTCCTTTAGGGAGATAGTGCTCTCTAGTGTCTCTTGTTTAACAGGGGCCAGCACAAATGCACTACACAAGAAGACAACATATATGTCCATGCTTGTTTTCTCACCCTTTTTATTTTAGATCTGCGAGCACCTTCATAAATGACTTTTTTCCTATTCTGTCCACTGTCAGGAAATGTTATTGTGTATGCAAGCGAGGACTCAAAGACCTCCAGGCTCCCACAGCCATTCAGTGTAAATTAGACCCACTTCTTTCTCTTTTTTTTGTGGTATGGATTATAACTAACACGGTGCCGATTCCAGATAATTTATCTGATCAATCAGGTGATGACAGTAGCTGTAATTTAATCTCTCATTTTATGTCAGGTTTTCATGTGAGTGTGTAAAGAAGCACAGTACCTCCCTCTATTGAAGGGTTAAGAAAAGGAGAGTTTGCAATCAGTTCCTAATTAGAAAGCACTTTTTTATTACATAATTGACTATATATTGATTAAATGTAAAATGTTATATTATGTGGTGTTTTTTTCATCCCCGGTTTTGGCTGTAAAATCTTGTATAACACCCTTGAGTTCTACAATGTGTTAATTGTAAGAAGGTGTGTATTTTTCACAGATTATAGGGTCTTAGTTTTGCTTGGCATCCAAATAATTCCTGAAAATGTAAAGAAAAACATTTATTTTTGTTGGTACAGCGATGAATTGTGAGAACAGCAGAAAAGTGGGCAGTTTTTGTAAAATTAACAACTCTTGGTTGTTTGATTTCTATTCTGTAAACCCTAATGCTGTGCTTTTACAGTCCAACGTGTATCAGTACTAATTTCATTGTACCCCTGGATTTACTTTTTGTGATTTGTTTTCTTTTTTTAAAAAGTGTCAGATAGAAATTACGAGCAAGTGGAACCATTCACCAAAATGCCCTGCCCACAGGTTTTTGCAGAGGGGAGACAGCCGGACACTGCACATTATTTTTCTGCCTCATGGAAAATAAAATGCCGCAGGCTGCTGTTCAGAGCTCAATCTCCTACTTACTTGCATCCCGTTTATTTTTGGGAGTCGGAGGGCCTTACATGCTGGCAGGAGTGCCGTTTTGTTCCTCTAAGACATCTGTGTAAACGGTGTGTAATAAGGAAGTTGACTCTACTTTTCTTCCCCTCCCTCAGTGAAGAGAAAGTGAAAATCTTGTTCTACTAGTTTTTGAAGCGTGTCGTGTGTAGACCCGGAAACCTGATATCCCTTGTAAATATTAGTGGATCATGGAGGTATATTGTATTGTGAATATTGTAAATGCTGTTATTTATTATCCATTTTCTTATAACTTTTTCCCCTTAAAAGCACCTTATTGATTAGGATATTTTCTTGATCACAGGTGGCAGTGGGAAAGAATTTAAGTGCACTGATCATGTAACTTGAGTGCTGTTTTTGTTTTCTGACAAAGGTCTCTCTAGTCTGTGCTTACTTTGATGCAGCGTCGGCATTTAGTTGGTAACCATGCTATTTTCGGTGGCTCAGTGGTCTGTTAAAAGTGTGGTTGTTCCGCCCAGCAGGAGTCTTGCCTCAGACTGGCCTAAAATGGGCAGAAATGGTGCTGAACAAAAGCTGCTTGTCGCTCGTACAAAAGTACTTGAAGCGTTGCAGCCGGGACCAAGCTGCATTGCTATTGCCTGTGCCTCTCAACAGGAAAGGTATAGCAAACTTTAAGAAAAAAACTACAACAAACAATTCACTGTTTACTGTAGTTCAGAGTTTATTGATAAATTCACAGCTGCTGCTGAGCAGATTTTAGCCTTATTTCCCTCATACACAAATACTCCACCACATAGCCTCATTACATCAACAACATTTACATAATTAATTACATGGCACTTATTCTTTTCTTAGCTAGTGAAATTCAGAACAGTAGGCATTTTGTGTGTTTGTCAGTGATAAATTAGTTGATGCACAGTTAATTGTTGCCACTGGATGTCTTACTGTGTTTCTGTCTCCTCGCCATCACCACAGAGAGACAACATGTTCCCGAAGGGCACCAAGCGCAAGTTCTCAGATTCCGGGGAGGAGCCGGCCTCCAGTGGCGACCAGGGCCCGCCGGCAGCTTCATCTGTGGCGGCTCGGACGCTGTCGTCCTCTTACAGCCTGCAGCGGCAGTCGCTGCTTGACATGTCGCTGATCAAGCTGCAGCTCTGCCACATGCTGGTGGAGCCAAACCTTTGCCGCTCAGTGCTCATCGCGAACACGGTGCGGCAGATCCAGGAGGAGATGACCCAGGACGGCACCTGGCAGATAATGACCCAGGCCCTGGCCGCGGCACAGTGTCCCGCCGACCGCCTGGTGGCCACCGAGGTGCTGTGCCGGCAGACGGATGCAGCAGCTCAGGCCGGACAGAGCCCAAAGCCCTTCTCAGTGGTGGGTCTGGAGGAAGGCTACCATGCTGAGGAGGTGGTGATGGAGGGAGACGTGGAGACAGAGGTCACCATGTCCACTTTGACGCCCGTCTCCCCCCAGCTGTCCTCTGCTTCTTACCTGGCAGGTCCCTTCGGCATGGGACCCTGCTGGGAGGAAGAAGAGGAAGAGTGCGAGGAGGACGAAGAGGAGGACAGCGAGGAGTGTGCGTCAGAGGGAGAGGAGGGAGACCGGGACCACCTGAGCGCAGACTCCAGGACAGGGGACCAGGTTTTTGGGACTTTTGAGATCAAGCACCCAGCGCCGCCCCCTGACCCTGCGCTCGAGGAACTGTTTTCAGACGTGGACCCGTCCTACTATGACCTCGATACGGTGCTGACAGGCATGCAGAGCGCCCCAAAGATGGGGCCTTACGATCTGCTGGAGAGCCTTTCCTCCCACGGGCCGACGACCCTGAGCTCCAGCTCGAGCTGCAGGTCAGACCTGAATGAACTGGACCACATTATGGAGATCATAGTGGGATCCTGAAACTCAGAACCTTCCTTTGCCTGTATGGATCCCTCAGACTCTTCCCAGACTATGCACAGTACACATGTGCATGTCCGGTATGTGGTATTGTTACACACGGAGATTGTTGGAGGTTTTGGGACAAGGTTGGAAATTAACAGCAAGCCAGGTAGATTTTGGGATTGGCTGTTAGGGGTGTAGTTAGTCCACTCTAACGGCTACATTGGCAAGTCGGCTGCTGCTGTTGGGACCTTCATCTTTTATTTAAAAAAATGTAATTGGCAACAAGTAGTGAGGGAGAAATTAATGAATTTTGGGATTCAAAAGCCATCCTGGCCTGTGGCGGTTAGTTTCCTACTTTGATGAAATCCAAAACATCTGTGAGAGGGCAAAGATAATTACCTATACCATGATGCATTCTTATTTACTTTCCATGTTTACGTCTGTCATACATTCTGTCATACTAGCTCCTTCTGGTCGTCCATTTCTATTTATTGTTACATGGACTGAGGAACCATTCATCACACTACATGCACCAGAAACCAGAACAAATTGTAAATCCAAATCTATGAATCAATGCATATTTTCCTAAAGATTTGAGCAATTATGAATGGAATATATGTATATGTACGTATGTGTATATAGAAATATATTTTTTGCATTATACAGCTGGGGGATTTTGCAAGTATCATTTGATATTATTATTATTATTTTTCCCTCCCAGATGGTTTTTAAGATTTTAATGTAGCCAGACTCGAGACAGTGTCTTCCCATGGTTTGGTATCACAAGTCAACTGCATTGTCACACTTTCTAGGCACTGTTCTTTCATTTTCTCAAAGCTTTATGCAGGGCAGGGACATTACTGCCAGCCACCAACCAAATGCTGGTTAAGATTTGACTGTTTCTGGTAAGTTGACAGCACTCAGTAGACACATTTTAAGTTTCCTGCACTGCTTTACATACTAACAGCAGCTTTTCCTGAAGCATTTGGAGAAACCACGGGGTGATAACTGCATCAAGAAGCCATAAATCTTTCTCTCATTTGTTAGTACTACAAATGAATTCTGTTTGTTAACCCAATCTAATTTATTGTTTTTATTTATTGTATTTATTATATCTAGGTACAGACATGCCACATTGACTTCAAATCAACCGTGAGGCCCGATGAAATTATATTTATCCAAATTTCTCCCTCCGTTTTGAATGCAGTACCTATTTATTCCTCACATTCTTTATTATTATTATTAGTAGTAATAGTAATAATAATAATAATAACCGGGTTACTATTCAGATCACTATGCAGCTCTGTCATACGTGTTTCAAAATGATTGTATACGACTCAAATGTCCTTTAATTCCTTTATGCAAACAGTTGCCTTTCTCCTAAAGATGTGGAAAATCAAATGCATTTTTCAAAATTGTTCCTTATTGACGTGATGAAGAGATTAACTCAGGCAAACAAGATGTATTGACAAGAATACAGTATTACGACACGCTGAATACCTTACCACAACACTCCTGAAGGATGTCACTCTGGTCTGAATGGGAGCTAGAACTTCAAAGACTAATTACCGTTGTAAAATGTATGCATTTTTTATATTAAGGAAAAAACATTGTAGCATCTTTGTAAATATTTTTTATAATAAAAGGTGCAACTATTGATTGTGTGGCTTTTTTTTTTTTTACTGCTTTTATCATAGACCTGCGTTGAATTTAGGATTTGGGTGAACTTGAATGGTAAGGCTGATAATATATTTCTTATTGCCAACAATGTCAGTTCTTTTTACTACTTTGCAACTTTTCTTACATGTCTTTTGCACTCAGCTTATTCATTTTACTGAGGGTGAAGCTTTAAAAATGTGGCACACTTTCCTGGGCCTTTTTTGAAAATTTGACTTCCTGAAACAGAATGGCATTGTAGTATTTTAACAAATGTTACAAACAGAAGTAAAACTGCATATGTTAAGTACTATTTCAGCTGCAGGTAAGTATTTGCAGCAGCAGGACTGATTCCAAATAAACTGCAGTACTGATGTTTGACACAGAGAGGGATAACATATCTTTGACTTTGGGTACAAAATACTTTTCTGTAGGATCGAATCTTTGTTGGATTTGGCCTATTCATGGAAATTGTCACAATTAAGGAAAATATAGAATATCAGCAGCCTTGACCTTTAATCTGGTTAATAGTACAAGCTCTTAAGATTTAAGCATGATTGTCACTTTTCATTCAGAGCAATAGATAACCGAGGCAACTATCTGGAACTGAATTAGAGCAAATGGGCAGCTGGAAATTATCAAACTTTTCAGTATGTGTGCCAATACAACACCAAGACTAAACAGGCCAAGCATACAGTAAAGATCCTAGATTAAATTAATTGTTATTACATAATATAAAAATTATATAAATAAAGTCATACAAGTAAATTGTTTTCATGGTGGGGTGTGGAGGATGAGTTCAGGAGTTAGAATCATCTTGGCACAAATTATTCAAAACAAAATGATTTAAATTAGACAATATCGGTAGTTAATCCTCAGAATGCACTTCCACTTGAGAGCTGCCAAGATCAGGTAAACCCTGAAGGTTAAACGCCTAGTTCAAGGTCACTGCTGCAGTAACTGCCGAATCCGTTTGTTTTTTTGTGAGTAGATTTTCATTTGCAGTAACTTCAAATGCTGAAAGCGACTTGTGACTTGGCTACAATTTGGCTGCAGCAGGACCTTTGTCCTCACGTGATCTCACATGATGATGGTGGACTGTGAGATTCTGCATTAGATATGCAGAGAGAGTTACAATGGATTCAACAGGACTGTTGTCTGTTTGCAGCTCAGGAAAAGGAAGGCGGCTAACCTGCTCACAGTGGATTTAGACATTTTATATTAATGAATGTTACAAAAGAGAGATGCCTCGTATTCAATAAAATTCTCAAAATCTTGCCTGAAAATATTTGTAAAATTATGGATTACTCCGCACTCTCGGTTTGCCTGTAGTTAAAGATTAATGGACTCTCTCTGACTCAGCAAAAAGGCAGCCTGAGAGAAAGAGACTATTGTTTGCTGAAAAGAAGCAACAGAGAAACTGTAGATGAGAAGGTTTACACCATGTGATGTGAGGAGGGCATGTTCCTTCACTTCTGACATGTCTGGAAGCAATAAATCTGACCTTCTATACATACTGTACTTATATGTTGTGTGCTGTCACCACCTTTACAAACATGTGGGTTAGCTAAAGGCCAACAGGCCACAGGCCTCATGCTGCCTTCAAGTGCCTCTCATTGACATCTCACTTGGGATCTGTAGTCAAGACATCCACTTCTCTCAAATTCAAGTAAAACATGTTGGATGGAGGCCAAAGCTAGTTTTGTTCTGACTACCGTAACAACCACTTACAACTAACCCCTACATGCATAATTCACTGACTAGACCTTGTAGCTTTTCTCTATTTTGGATCATTTGACGCTGGGGTGAAATTTTAAGAGCTCACAGGCACATCAGCAGGGTTTTAAGGTGGATTTAAATTATTACAAAAACACCACAAAATCTTCAGCAAACAATGAATAATTTTGTAACGTCGAATTTTAACTTTCTGTTCAGAAAAGACGGCGAGGAAAGAAGAAGTAGAAGCGCAGCTGTGACAGCTTCAGGAGGAAGAGACGTGAATGCAGAGTTTCCTTATTTGGTGTTTGCCTTCCCCGTCTTTCCGGTCACTTCTCCCCCACTTCCTCTCTGAGTCATCTGTGCCTTTAAAATGCTGCGTTCAGGTGCTCACTTCAACTTTCCAGGCCTTCTGGATATTTCTGACACATATATTAATATTTGTTTAAAATGATTTAAACTACTTTTAAAATACATTGTTATTTCTATATATTCTATTTTGGCTCTATTATATTAAAACTCACATTACAGCTTTTTCAGTCACTGTGTTGTGAGATTTTTGCCTCTAAAACAGGTTTGTAAGTAAATCTAAAAAAGAAAATGACAAGATTTGAAAGTTAAAGAGTTGTTAATAACAATATATTTTAACAAAATACAGCATGCTGTTCCCCCCTTAATGTCATGTCTTTCTATATTCATAACTGGTTCACAAAGTGTTATTAGCTGTACCTTTGAATAAGGTTGTTGGGTTTAAGTAATGTACTCTTTTCTGGGACAAAATTAGCCTTAGTTATAATAATTGTATAATTTAAACTTGGAGAAGGCCGGCGGTTTGAGTAACCACATTTGTATTGGAGATGTCTGTAATCCTGAAAGACTTTTCTAATCTGCAAACACAAAATATTTCCCCTTATGGACAGCATAATCTGACCTGTTTAGCCATTGACTCAAACAAAGATGGCGGTAGGACAAGTAAGCAGCTGATAAATACTGATGAATCTTGGTTTATGTCAAGAAATAGAGGATGTTTTAACATTATTAACCACCATTGGTGAAATGTAACTAAGTGCATTTACTCATGTCCTGTACTTATGAGCACTTATATGCAGTACAGTACAGTAAATATTGTATTGTATATTGTCTTTCTAACTCCACATTTATTTGATTGCTATAGTTATATCATAGATTCAGACAGTGGTTGCAGAGGATATAATAGTGGATGTTACAATATTTTCATACAATTGAACTGTCAGTGTTTAGTTCGGTTTGGTCAAGTTTCGTACAACAACCACATGGGCTGACATAAGCTGGATGTTCCAACCATTTATCCATTACTTTTAGTGATCTATTTCAACAGTTAATCCATCACTTTCAGCTAATTATTTCAATAATTTAGCCATTACTTTTATTTAGTCTTTCCGTCTCGCTGGCTTAATAGTTTTAGTACACTTTAATTGGAATAACACCTAAATTAATTGTTATAGCTGACTCAATATGTGGATGTATTTTTTAAAATCAAATTATTAATACGAATTATGATTCGTTGAGCTACTCTAAAATCTCTCCATGTTACCCCTGGCAACAGCAGAAGTCTCCCCTGAGGTACAAGTACCTCTGGCTGGGAATCACTGGATTAAAATATCTCACAGTAAACCTATGATCAGTCTGTAAACTAGGGTGTGCTGTTAGAGATTATTGTTCGAATTTGATAATCAAATTTGTTCCATCTCAACCAGCTACAACTTTTAAATGTTTCTTACACATTTGTAACAACACTGACAAGCGTGTACTGCATGTGTACTTTTCACACTTTACAATTTTTGCTATTTGCAAGTTTGAACGTACATTCTGAATGTACGTTCTGTAGTAGTAAACACATCCCTGTCACTATAACATCCGAATTTCGCCGACCATATTTCCCACTTTCAAGTGCTCCGCAGTTGTTTCTGATTTTTACGCGGCGTCCCTTAACGCAGCGGCAGCTCACAGTCGGAACAAGCGGCCGCACATTCGCTGCCCCGTGAGTGGCGGAGGCGGAGGCTTGATCAGCGGCTGAGCTGACCAATCACATGCGCTCCCACTCCCCCCACCGTCCGCCGGGGCTCCGCCTCCTCCCACCCTCCCCACCCCCCCTCTCGCTGCTGTGGATGGCCCGAACATTCCTCATATTCCTGGGCGACGAAACGAAACGAGCCGCAGACACGACGGATTCACCCAGCACATGACACTTTCGAAGAGCACGTAAGGTAGTTTCTTAACCTCTTTTTTTATTATTCACTTTAAATGTCTTTACGTCTTTCATTTTAACTTGGTTTAAACGGAGCTAGGGTTTCCCCTCTGAAGTCCGGGGACGTGAAGGGGGTTTGGGGTGGTCTTCGGGGTCCTGGGCAAAGCAAGTAGGATGGATGGAAATTATACTCTTATTTTACTTCCGGAAGAGAGGAAATTGTAGGATTAAACGCTTAAATCAAACATTTGACTTTGTTTAGTTGTTTATCTCTCTGCTAAATCAGACCAAGCAGCTTTTAATCTCTTCAGTTGGGGGTCAAACTCTCATCAAAATGGGCTTCATGTGAACCCACTTGTTATTTGGGGACACATTTGAGAGACCCTGGTCTGTAGCTAACTAAGTCATGTCTGCATGGATGAGTAAAGTGTTTGAGCCTGCAGGGGTGTCTCACAGTGAGTCATGACAAGTCATAATGTTCACTCCAAAAGTAAGAATCAAACATCCACCCTGGTAAACTTGGGACAGTTTGAGCAGCATTTGTCTGCAAGTCCATTTCAGGTGTTATAGGAACCCTGTTGAAGAGGGGATAAATGCTTGATAGGTTGGTGCTGTTACATAAACTGGATGCAAGGTTTATTACATGTCAGTGCAGCCTGATGTGGTCCAGAATGTGCTGGTTTTCTATTTGCTGTCAGTTGAGCAGACAGAAAGTCTCCACCAAAGAGATTACAGATCACAGTATAATAACAATAATAATCTTGATTATTATTGATTGTTTAAATCATTTTTTAAAGCACAAATTGTACATTTCTTTGGATTTCTTTCTTCTTTTTGTTTATTTGGATCTCATTTAGCTCAAGGCTAATATGTCGAGAGTAATGCTAAAATAACAATAAAATATTTTCAGAAATGGTGCGTAATGATCAAAATCTCATATCTCGATTACTAGAGCTGCCACGATTAGTTGTTTTATCGTTCAGGCGATTGAAAAAAAATTAACCAGCAACTATTTTGATAATCGATTAATAATTTCAGTCAAATTTGTCAAACATTTGCTGGTTCCAGCTTCTTAAATTTAAGGATGTGCTGCTTTTCTGTGTCATTTATGACAGTAAATGAAGAGTCTTTGGGTTTTGAAGCAATCTGAAGACGTCACTTTGGGCTCTGGGAAAATGTGATGTGAATGTTTTGACATTTTAGAGATAAAACGATTAATCGAGAAAATAATTGGCAGATAATGAAAATCATTGTTAGTTGCAGCCCTAGTCATTACATATCCAGTTAATGATACACGAAATAGCACATTTTTCTGTAAATTCAATGAGTAGTTCATTTAAAAAGACCATATAGAAAGGTCTATTTCTTAGATTTTATTATTTTATTTTTAATTGAGCTTGTAACAAAATATAAAATATGACTGTATAAAATATAAAAAGGTAAATAAGTTGTGTACGAGATAAAAGAGGTTAGTGGTTTTTGAGTCTGTTGTAGTGACCAACAGACTAATTTGCAAAATAGAGATCAGATTTTGTTGTTTTGCCATGCGGAAAAAATCGTCCAAAATAACGAAAGTTGCTGCTGCAATGATTGAGATTTAAAACACGACGAACTGAACGATGGAGCATAATATGAAACGACAGATGTTTTTCTGTCGTCACATGATATATAGAGTCATATTGCACAGCCCTGTTCAGGAATACCACATGCGCACAAACATACACATTATTTACACATGATTATAATTACCTGCACACATGCATACACACACAAAAATTCATGGAGCAGTTACATAACAGTATTTGCACACACACATTCATACCCATACACACACATAGTGT
>JBBPCS010000374.1:12460886-12473996 GCA_037974645.1 Hollardia meadi
TAAATCTGGTACAAAGCATCTTCTCTCCTTGTCGGAGATTAATGTATTTTGTACATGGTCCCTGATATAAATAAACTAAATAAATCAAATCAAATAAAAGACCAACATCTACCGGATGTATCTGTAACTCAACTAAATGATGAGGTTTAAATCTGAGTCACTCTCTGCTTCATTTATGAATCGCAAAACAAACACTAAGAAGTGTTTGCAAACACAGTTCATCCCAGGTGTCGGTTGCTGGTATGAAATGATATTGTCTCTGTGATTTTGGTGTGATTGTCTGTCGTGGGAAAACATGCAGATTAAGATACGAATTCCAGAGCTGTGATGAAACACTCTGTGAGTTTGCAGCAGATTAGTAGATTGAAAGCATGCGCTTTTACAGTCTCATGTTCATAAAATCCATGCAGAAAATCTAATTTTGTTTTTTTTCCCCCCTTCAGTCAAATCTTATTATAATTTGGATCCAAACAAACCACTTTCCTGTGAAAGCAGCTTGTGTCTGTCTGTTAAACAAAAAATTAGCAGAATCCAAGAGCACAAATAATGAGCTGCATTACTTTATTTATTAGTTTAGAGAAGAGGGGAGCTTCAGGGAGCCTTCCAGGTGCCTCCCAACAGGAAGCACAAACTGGAGGAGAAGGCGGTTATGTAAGAGATGAGCTGAGGACAGGAAAGTAACACAACATGGTTAGGATTCTCAGTCGAGAGTAAATCTACAAGCTATACTTCTACAAATGCAGTTTTTGTAGGATCTTATGATTTGAATCAATGCCAGCACAAGCGAATGAGAGGTTCACTGACACAGCATTGCGTTAGGTTAACATCGCAGCAGTTTATAACCCTTATTCTTCATCACATAAGCACAAGCTCTGAGGGATGAGCCACACCCAAATCCAGAGCTGCAGTTGCACCCAAATATGAATCACGGATCACACAGATCTGCACCACAACACTTCAGCATCTACTGCTTGTGCTCATATACCTGCAGAATATCGCCATCAAAGTCAAATCAGAGCATTACGCAGCAGCTTTATGAATATTTACAACATCAAATTTATAAATCAAGCAAGTAAATAGATCTACTATGTGATTTTATTTTGACAATTTTAGTCAGCAGTGAGAGTCATTATCAGGCACTCTGCAGCACCCACATGACAAATATTTGAGGAAGGAGTGTGGTGCGGTGCCAGTTGT
This sequence comes from Hollardia meadi, assembly GCA_037974645.1. Lineage (NCBI taxonomy): Eukaryota > Metazoa > Chordata > Actinopteri > Tetraodontiformes > Triacanthodidae > Hollardia > Hollardia meadi. The sequence goes on from JBBPCS010000374.1 coordinate 12,462,084, forward strand.
TGGGGCAGGAACAGTGAACATCCGCCTGGATGAAGTGGTGAATAAAATAAGAAATACATCATCCAGTCAGGCCAGGCAGGGCCTGAATCCTCCATAAAGCTCACTGCACACACTGACACCATGATTCACTACTTCAGCAGCTGTGTGCTTGAGACATGGCACATGACAGTTCTTCAGCCTTGAGTGACCCAAGAACTCCGGTTAATTCAATGAATCTGTCTAATCCTGTACAGTTTATCTTCCCGGACCATCGGTGGCTCCACTTCACTCTACAGCTCAAACAGAATATTGAATGTGCCAGATGTCTTGAATACAAGTTTACAAATACTGATAATAATAAGTTTGAAATGACGCTGTTCTATCTTAGTCACATAATTCATCATTGAATGGACAGGTGCAGCTGTCAACCTCATTTTTAAAACAGGTTCTCATGAGATAGAGCATCATTGTCTGATTTTAAACATCAATATCTCTGCAAGACCTCCACACTTGTCTTTCCCACCTTAATATTTCAAACTACTTCCTGTTTCTATATCTTCGTCGCAAGTTTTGTTTGCAAGAGGACTGATGCTTGAAGCGATATGTCTACAGTAGACTACAGTCTTAACTGTGCCTTGTGAAGAATGAAGATAGACTTTACTCTACCAAATAAAACATGTTTTTTGGCCCTTAAACCCTTAATTGTTTCCATTCAGGGTACACTAACAAGGCTAACAGTCCACAGCCATGCTAACAGCTCTGTAAGGCTGCAATTTGAGCTAAATGCGAACTGACAATAATAACATGATTATGTATAGCAGGTTTCCTGCGTTCACCACCTCAGTTTAGCTTGTTAGCATGCTAATATTTGTTAATTAGCACTAAACATAAAGTACAGTTGAGGCCAGTGGGAATATCATTAATTTTGACAAAGTGAACTTTTGAACTGATGATGGCAGTATGAAATTTCATGGCAACCCATCCAACAGTTGACATAACACCCTGAAAATCACAAATGTGAACCTCATGGTGGCGCTAGAGTTAAAGTCAATGGGGTCAACATCTGGGGACCATGAATGTCTCCACAAAATCTCAAGTTATTCAATAGTTTTAGTCTAAACTAAAGTTGCAGAGGGACCAAGCGACTGACATTACCATCCCTAAAATCATCACAGCTTAAAAAAGTGTGAGGATCATTTTTTTAGGGGACTTGTTAATAAATTGGGTTACAGAAATTGAATTTTTTTTAAGGTCCATTAAATGTCTCCTTAATTAAATGTATTAAATTTCTAAAAATTAAATTATAATTAAATGTATGTGGTATTATTCACAAGAGATTAATGTGAATGTAAGGTTATTTGAAGATAGTGCAAAGCGTTAAGTGTCTGAACCTAAGTCACCATGACGACTTTTAGAAACTACTTAATTCAGTTTGGCAGTGACACCCAAGGTATGACTGCAACCTAAAAGTGTCCCGCCTCCTTTGTCCATCTAAGACTGAACAAATGACTTTAGCCACTTTGGCAGTTACACTCACACGAGGAATGTTTAAGGACAATGTGGATAATATGTTATTAACACCTTGGTTTATTTCCAGGCGTTAAACGAACAGCAGCAGCAGGTAGGTGAGCTGTTTGATTCCACAGAATGGGCTTTAAAATCTGAATTCTGTTAGTCAGAGCTGGTCTGAAAGAGAGATGGTGATGAATGTATGACAGGGATTCATACAGCACTTGAGTTAATGGTGTAGGCAGCTGTAGAGACAGTTTATTATATATCACAGCACGTCTAGACTGTGGTGTGTTCAGAGTTCACAGTGTGAATCTTTTTTTCTATCTGATCCTGTAATGTATGTCTGTGATGACAGGTTGCGATTCAAGTATATTTTAGTATAAGTCCTAAAAAAATCTGAGCTATAGTGTCATTCAGTAGCTTCATGAACACTATTGAATTATCAACCTTGAGGCAGCAACACACCGTGAAACAGTTGGAGGTTTTTTATCATCAGTTTCTTGCCTTAACAGTCTTCTAATGCACTTACACAGGCAGTCAGAGCTCTTCACATGACATGCATTAAGGCAGAGGGTGGTGTATCAATGTGGTGGTTAGTTAAGTGCTGCATTATATACTGTATGTTCAATACTGTGCATTTTGCAAGATTGTGACATTATTTCAGGGTTTTAAATTAATACTCAACCCCAAAGATCACATATTTTGCATTAACTACTTGCTAGAAGAAAGCGTGTTTTGAAATTAATTCACGAAGTTTCGCCTCTACTTTAGCTATTTTGATGCAGAGAAGGTGATTTTAACAACACCAAAAGAACATCAAAACATCCATAAAACCTCTCAAACTACTTGTAGTGCATACATATTTTGAGATTTTAAATATGTTTAGTGTCCTCGCAACCATGAAAGAATTGAACTACAATCCAGTGTTGCAGGTTATGGAAGGTGTAGTCTCACTATAGCCACAGTGCTGTGTCAGTGCTGCAAAAGGGTCTGGCTGTATCCATTATCATTCTGCTTGAAGGGGAAAAAAAACGCTCTGGCTTGTTTGTAAACCAATCACAATATAATGTGCGGCACACAGCCCAGGATTCACCATTGGTGCCCTTGCAAAATAATGTCAGCGAGGGAACTTATTTTGGTGGAACATTTGCATGTGGGGATGCGAATCCTAGCATTAAAATGGCCAAGTCCTTGCAAAGAAACGGTAACAGATGCTAGCTTGTTTACCTTTGTACATTGAGAGACCAGTTTAGGGTAATTTGACATTTTGAGCATGTAAGTTGCTAGGTTGGAAGTTGTTGTTGTTTCCTGTAGCAACAATAGATGTATCATAGAACTAGATACTGGACGCAAAGACACCTATTCAGTGCAATGAGAATTGCTTACCTGGTGCATACGCCAAAAAGTTTTTGCTTTTTGGACCTCAGGGGAATTTTTCACTGCAATACCACAAGTGGCCACTGGGCAATTTTGAAAGCAAGGCTATGTGGTGCCGTTGTCTGCATGTCTAAATAATACATTCATGGTAGCAATGGGGATTTTGAAAATGGTAACACAGCCTGCCATTGGCTGCCCGGCAGTCTACAAACAATATATTGTTTGGATTACATTTTCTGTTAACTTCTTGATTTGAGTAGAGGAGTTTAGTGCTTCACTAAGAAACAAACACTTAGTCCAAGAAATCATGAGCTATCCCTTCATAGAAAACATTAATCAGCTGCACAAAGGCCAAAACATTTTATTTGCAAAGGAAATAATTTAATTCTCCACGTGGAACCGCATTTATTCAATAGTAATTTCTACTAAAAACATAACATCTGCTTATCAATGGCATCTTTATGATGTGAATTTATTCGCCAATGAGGAACTAAAACCAAAGAAAATGTGGAGATGTCAAGACTTGATTTCCGCAAACATACTCATTTGTGAATCTGCAAAAAACTTTTTATCCCTAAGAAGATATCCTGATATGATGCCTCACATTAAAAAGACGTGAATAAAGAGGTAGTTTAAAATGGAATCAAATCAAATTGAGGTTAGAAATCAGAGCGGGTAATAATAATAACCTAACCAAATTCATTTGGAGTCAGACTTTCCCTTTTCAGAGGCCTTGAGGGGCTGAGCTGAGAGGCTGCAGAGTCTAATCTGTGGATCAATACAGTGGATCACTTAACAGACAAAGGAGGCAGCGTGTCCCTGAGGGAATTTTTGCCAGGAAGAACTCTAAATAGTCTCATCATCGGCTCCAGTGTCTCTCCGAGCCTCAAAACAACTGTTTGGAGTCAGACTGGGTGAAAATCTCAGCTTACTGCAGAAGAGACACGGATAAACACCAGTGCTTCACTTCTGTCTTTGTGCATTTACTTTTGTGCAGTTTCTGTGTTGTATTCATTCATTCATTCATTCAAGGCTAGACAACATCCTTAACAGAGTGTTCTTTTTATATAATCTTACTGTTTTTGTAAATGAATGACTATTTGAAAAAGTACATTCAACAACATTATTCATGTGTAATTACAGTAAGTGGACTAATTTAGCTAATTCAATTTTCCTTTAAGCAGTTTGTCAACATGCAATATTTCTGACATTAAGCTATTTACTTGTGCATGTGGAGTTAGAATGAAGCTCTATTTGCTCTCTTATTATTACAATCAGCAGATGACATATCAGGCGTTATTTTGTTTTTGATGTTTTGTGTTTTCTGTGTATTTTTTTGTGTGAACAGGAGCTGGTCGAAGGCTGAGAGGACCAGAGCCGGGGGATGATTCAGTGAGTGACTTCACTTTATGTCTTTCTGTTTGAGTCACTGAAGGTTTCTGTCCTAGCTTCAATCAACAGAAAGACAGTATGTTGAAACTGAAAACATTCAGTTATATGAGTATAAAACTAAGGATGAACATTTTTACAAGTCGTTTAATGTTGGTATCACCGATACTGCGTCTGATCTGATATTTATTTACCAAAATTATGACTAAACATGTGTTTGACACATTGAAATAATAGCTGTAGTCTACTATTAAGTTGATAAGTCTTTAGGATTAATTCTCAGGGGAGCATTAATGTCTGTTTCACATTTTATGGGGATAAATTAAATCATTATTGAAATATTTTGTTCTGGACTAAAGTGTTGGACTGACAGACCGGCCAACATTGCCATCCCTGGAAACACACTACTAATGTGACAATTATTGGATGCCAAACAACCAATCGAATCTGCCTTTGGCATTACAAAGTGTTATCACACTGTTTGTGATCCAGTTTTCTCCACGCCTTTGTGGTTCATTCAGCAGGCACAGCTATATGAGTTTGAACATTAAAACTGTTCTTCAGGTGGCTGAAGAAGAGGAGAGAATAAACGTCTGACTGAAAGTGACTCAAATTACATGATATCGCTTTAAAAAGATAACAACGAGTGCTTTGGAAATAGATGGTTTTTGTGCTGTCTGACCTTTTGACTGCACAGATATGTGACGAGCCATCTCAGTTCGCAGAGGGAGAGAGACCACGACCTCAAGGATCGTCCCCCGTCGAGGAGTATCCTGAAACTGAAAAATACAGCGACAGTGACAAAGAGGTACAGAGCACCAACATACCACTATGTTAAAAGGACATAATAAATCAGAGAACCTATAATCTTGACATGCAGTTAAAATATAAACATGACCAAGAAACCAGGTTTCTTAATCTCTCACCTCAACCAGGGAAAATAGGTTTCTAATTTTTAAAATGACATTTTAGAAATCGGGTTGTAACAGAGAGCAGACTTTAACCTGGTTACTTACATAGGTATTAACACACTGCTTCATTCAACAGTCTGTTTGTTTAGGCTGTAGACAAATTTAGTTAAAAAATAAGCTTGTGATCAAGAGAAGCAAGCTTGTGTATTTGGCTCATTTATGCTCACACAGATTCCTAAAATCAACAGGAGTATCTTTTGTGAAAAGAAGATTGGAATTGGACTGTATCACTTTCTGCTCCACATGAAGCTCTCATACACAGATTCTACTCAAATGTTGCAAATTTGGAGAAATTAATAATTGGTATTACATAAAAGTCACAAAAAATTTCAGGATGTATTCTTAAAAAATACACAAAACCCTGTATTTTATTACAACCCTGATTCTAAAAAAGTTGTGACGCTGTGTAAAACATAAATAAAAACAGAATGCAATCATTCACTGACAAACTGTGTTTACAGACAACGATTTCACAAAGTGTTCCCAAGCCCATGTAATAATATCCTTTATACAATCAAGCGTTTGACAAACTGGTGAACTTGGCCCATCCTTGCTTGTGAATGACTAAGCCTTTCAAGGATGCCCCTTTCATGATACTATCACCTGTTACCAATGAACCTGTTTACCCGTTAAATGTTCCAAACAGGTGTTTTTGGAGCATTCCACAACTTTCCCAGTCTTTTCTTCCCAACCTGTTTGAAACATATTGCTGGCATCAAATCCAGAATATATTTACAATAATAAATTAGGTTGTTGAGGTCAAACATCAAATATGTTTTCAATGAGTATGTGTCAAAAACGATTAGCAAATTCTCACATTCTGTTTATATTTTAAGCAGTGTCCCAATATTTTTTGGAATTGGGTTTGTGGATGTAACCCACTGGGAATAATTAAATCATGCATCACACTGACTGCAAAGGAGCAATTACAATGTATGAATGCTGACATTGAACAGTGCTAAAATACAGTACATGGTGGTGTTAACATGTCATTAAGTTTGGTGTGTTGCTGTTTGGCTCTGACTGCAACAATAATATTTTTTAGTTAGAATTAAAAGATTTTTTTTTTGTTTTCCTTTCAGTGTGAAGCAGAGCATGACCCACAACACAAAAGTAAGAGTGGAAAGAAAATGAAAAGGTCTGGGCTTGGGTCCATGTTTGAAAAGCGTTCAACTCCAAAGATGAGTAAACTGAAGGTGAGACATTCCCACCTTCTCGTCTCTGTACTGTATCTGTGAATCCCTTCAGGCTTTGCTGCAGCAGAGAACAGCGCAACTGAAGGTAAAATGATTTCATCCTTTCTATTTTGATGTGTTGGCAGGAAGCTCACAGCCCTGAGTCTGGGGTGATCGTGAAAACAGCCAAAGATGGATGTGCAGAGGGTCTCGTTTATGGTGGTGGAGGGAAAGACGGGATCTTCATTAAGGAAGTGGTACCAGAGTCACCTGCCTCAAAAAGTCTTAAACTGAAAGAAGGTAAACTAGCAGCTGGAACTGAGAAACAACTATAGTAACATTTTCTCTCTAATTATGATGAAATTAAAAATGCTCTATCTAAATTCAGTGGTCCATTGGTACTTTTAAATCTAGTATTTTGCTTGTATATTTTCCTATTTTAGAATGTCAAACTCCAAAACCCATTACACATATCACAACTCATACAAACAACTCCAATTATACGTTATTTTTATTGTATAATTTTCCTTTTTTTACTGATAAAGACAAAAAGTTCTATTGATTGAAAGCCTTAAGTGCTTCTGAAATATTTTTCTCTTGTTTACGCAGGTGATCAGATTCTGAGCGCCACAGTGTATTTTGACAACATGTCATACGAGGATGCCATTCAGATTCTGGAGCATGCTCAGGCTTACAAAGTGAAGCTCTGCTTGAAACGCAAACCAGACATCAGGGAGACTGAACCAGCCATCGAATCTGACGTCATCCCTGTAACTATTTTAAAGTTGTCTGCTCAGTCTCTTTGTGGTAGGTAGTCTTGGGGCTAAAAACTGACATTTCATATTTCTGTTGCTCGACAGGAGGAAGAGCTCTATGCTCCGGAGATGAGGGAGCAAGGAAAAACCAAAAGGCGTAGTGATGCCCGCATTTCGTGGCCTAAGTTTCCCTCCTTGGGAAAAGGACGGAAGTCCCACTTTACAAGGTCTCACAGTTCCTCAGAGGCTGATGAGCAGAGAAAGCTTGAGCTTAGCCCCACCACAAGCGACACAGAGTCACCTATAAAATCTCAGGATGCTCTCAAAGGCAAGAAGAGGCACAAAATAAAGCTTCCTGTTCTGACAAAGAGAGGCCGCAGAAGTTCATCTGAAGACCAGGACACAGACACACCAACAACTGGGCAGATCAGTGGCAAAATTCTACAGACACATGAAGCATCAGACATGCTTTCACCTGAGTGCTTTGAAAGCCCCTCAGGAGAAACACCTGAAGTCTATGTGACAGATGATCTGAAAGTACTGGAAGACTTAAGACTTGAGCAAAATGATCAAAAACTGAATGAACCTCAAACTGTTCAACACAAGGTTGAACTCATCACGATAGACAGCACTTTGAAAACAGCAGATCTAACTGTGGCTCTGGCAGATAAAGAAAACTCCTCTGGTATCAAGTCCCCTGATGGCAAGAAAAAGAAGAAAGAGAGGTCTGAATTAAAAATTAAAATTTTGGGGAAGGATAAATCGCACAAGAAAGATACAAAAGCAAAACCCTCGCCAAAAAGGCTGAAAACGCTGGGGGCAAGTACTGAAATAGCAGATCAACCTGAAAATGAAAAATCAGATGTCATTCAAAGTCTTGAGTCACACACAAAACTACAGGGAGATCTACTATCACTTGATGCCAACACACAAATCAGCAGTGAGAGTTCATGGGTAATCTCAGCCAAATCAGTGACAACACAGATGGGAACAAGTGTACCAAAGGTGGAACTTGATATATCTGATGTTGCATTTATACACAAAGCTCCACAAAGAGGCGAAGAAAAAATTAGGAAAGGCAAGGATATTAAACAAAAACAAGAAACCAAGACAGGTCCAACATTCAAACTGCCTAAAATAGGCTTGAGCGATGTTGCAACTGAGGTAAATATACAAAGAATGGATGTAAATGTTGAAGAATGTACAACTAAAATTGAGAAGCTTACAACTGAGGGTACAGAACGGAAAGATGATCCTTATGAGCAACTTTCAAAAATTAGTCTTTCCAGAGCGCAACTTCCCAAACGTGAAGAAATTGAGATTCCAGGTATGGAGGACATGTCTACAAGGTCTACAGCCAAAGGAATTAAAGAGCCTAAAGCTGGTTTTATGGGACATTATGAAGAACTTCAAGCTGAAACTGTGCAACTGTCAATTGATGTGGACAGCGTGAAAGAGGCAGTTTCAAAACTGCCTGGATATAAGCTACCTAAGATAGACATGTCAGGAGTGCCTATTCCTGAGGAAATTACTGTGATAGATGCAAATGCACAAAGAATATCAGTTAAAACACCTACTAAAGTTGTGAATACCAAAGCAAAAGACAAGACACAGGTGACTAAGTTTGACATAACTGCCTCTCCAGAAATCTCCAAGACTACATTCAAACTACCAAAGATCACATCTGCTAATTTAACCTCTGAGGGACTTTTAATTGAGACCAAAGTAGATTTTAAAAAACCTGAAAAGAAATACAAAACCAAGGCAAAACAAAGCGAAAAAATCATTGAAACTGAGGTCTATAAACGAGAAGACATTATAATACCAGGAAAAGAAAGTGCACAGGAAGTAGCCGTTCTTCAGGCACAAAACACTGAGAAAGCAAAAGGCACAGAGGGCATCAAATGTGAATATGAATCTGCAGCAACAATCAGCTCAAATGAATCAGATAAGAAATCAAGGAGGGCAAAGATAAAAACAGCTAGCTTTGGGATTACAAAACCAGATATAAAAATCCCTGACATTGGAATTGACTTTCCAAAACAAAATATCTCTAAGCAAAAAGGTGCTGAAGGGGCTATATTCATCCACGACGTGAAAACTTCAAAAACTGAAATGGAGAAAGGCGAAGGCCAGATTGAAGGAGTCATATCTGACGTCAAAATACCTGAAATTGATGGCATTGAATTCATCGATTCAGAAGGTGGTTCACCAGCCAAAAAGGACGATGGCATTCTGCTTACAGGTTTTGGTGTTAATCTTGATGCTGCAAAACCAAATACTGAGGAACCCACAATCAAACTGCCCAAATTTGGAGCAGTTACTGCAGACATCAATGTAAATGTGGCTAATGCAGATAAGGATATAAACATTGATGGGGCAGAGATAAAAACATTTGAAAAAGAGGGCAAGTTTAAAATGCCAACTCTCAACATATCCATGCCAAAGGTGAAAGGACCTAAACTTGATTTAAGCCTATCAAAAAAAGATGTAGATGTCACACTACCAGAAGCTAAAGCTGAGGTCAAACTTCTAGATGTTCCTGAGGTTGACATAACTCTTGGAAACGTAAATGTTTCTATTCCAGAGCAAATGATGGAAGTCGAAAAAGCCGAATTGGAAATCAAACCTCTGACGACTGAAGGTGAACTTGATGGAAAAGGAGGGAAGTTCAAAATACCAAAATTTGGTATCAAAATCCCAAAAATAAAAGGGCCTCAATTTGCTTTAAACTTACCAAAGGAAGATGTAACTGTCACACTGCCAGATGCTAAAGCTGAGGGGAAACTGCCAGAAGCCCCTGAAATTGATGTTACTCTTGGAAGCATAGATGTTTCTATTCCACAACAAAAGATGAATGATGGATTGGAAATCAAACCTCTGCAGACTGATGGTGAACTTGATGGACGAGGAAGCAGGTTCAAAATGCCAAAGCTGGGAATTGCAATGCCAAAAGTGAAAGGGTCGGAAATTGATTTGAAGAAGAAAGATCTAGATGTCACATTGCCTGAAGGTAAAGCAGAAGTAAAACTTCCTGATGTTGACCATACAGAACCTGGTATCAAATTTGAGGTCAAAGCTCCAGAGATAGCAGTTGACCAACAGGATGCTGAAGGATCACCATCGAAATTTAAGATGCCAACATTCAAACTACCAAAATTTAGTGTTGGTACGCCAAACGTCTCTGTAAATGTACCTGATATGGACCCCGAAGAGGGGCCTGCAATTAACATTGAAGCCCCCAGTGTTGACTTTGAGGGTCCCTCAATGGATATGAAAACCACAGGTACTGAACATGATGGAAAAGGAAACAAGTTTAAAATGCCACATCTTGGTTTCTCTATGCCAAAGGTGAGAGGACCCAAAATTGATCTAAGCCTATCAAAGAAAGACATTGATGTCACATTACCAGAGGCTAAAGCTGGAGTCAAACTTCCAGAAGCCCCTAAAATTTCTGTGGAGAGGAAACTACCAGAGTGTGAAGCAGAAAGAGATGGCCATGATGGGAAGTTTAAAATACCAAAGTTTGGAATCAAAACACCAAAAGTAAAAGGGCCTGAATTTGATTTAAGCTCATCAAAGAAAGACAGAGATACCACTTTACCAGGAACTGAAGCTGAGGTCAAACTCCCGGGAGTCCCTAAAATTGATGCCAGTCTTGGAAAAGCAGAAGTTGTTATTCCAGAAGCAAAAGTTAAAAAACCTGAAATGAAACCATTGCAGCCTGACGTTGAACTTGAAGGACAAGGAGGGAAATTCAAAGTGCCAAAAATTGGAATTACAATGCCAAAAGTAAAAGGGCCTGAAATTGATGTAACCTTCTCAAAGAAAGATGTAGATGTGACACTACCAGAGGCTAAAGCTGAGGTCATACTTTCAGACACGCCTAAAATTGCTATGGATATAAAACCAGCGGGTGAGGCAGAAATTGATGGGCAAGAAAGCAAGTTTAAGATGCCAAAGTTTGGAATGTCAATGCCAAAAGTAAAAGGACCTGAAATTGATTTCAGTTCATCAAAGAAAGATGTAGACATCACACTACCAGAAGCCAGAGCAGATGTCAATCTCCTTGATGTTGAACTAAAAGAACCTTCTGCTAAAGTGGAAATTAAGACTGCTGAAATTGAAACTCCATCACGCAGTTCTAAAGAATCAACATCAAAATTTACAATGCCAACATTCAAATTTCCCAAATTTGGAGTTGCAATTCCAAATGTCAACACTGCAGTAACTGATATAGACAAAGAAATCAAAATTGATGGAGCTGACATGCACATATTGGCGCTAAACATAGATGTTGATGTACCAGAAGTTAAAGCAGAGCTCGATCTGCCAGAAGTTGAAGTCAAGGAACCTTCAGGTGGTGTTGGGGTAGATGCAAACATTAAAAAGCCAAGGTTTTCACTGCCCAGATTTTCTTTTTCAAAAGCAAGTGTTAAGGCCCCTGATGTTGATATCAGTCTTCCAGATGTAAATGTTGAAATTTCAAACGGAAAGGTGGAAATGGAAGGAGGAGAAGTTGATATGAAACCACAAGAAGGTGAAGCAGAAATTGATGGGCAAGGAAGCAAGTTTAAAATGCCAAAGCTTGGAATGACAATGCCAAAGGTAACAGGGCCTGAAATTGATTTATGCTTATCAAAGAAAGACATAGATGTTACACTACCAGAAACCAAAACTGAAGTCAAACTCCCTGATGTTGAACTGAAAGAATCTTCTGCTGAAATAGAAATTAGATCTCCTGAGATCAAGTTT
>JBBPCS010000374.1:12474096-12506071 GCA_037974645.1 Hollardia meadi
ATGCCAAGTCTCGGTTTTTCTGTCGCTCAAGTCAAACAGCCTGAGATTGATTTGAGCTTATCACAGAAAGATGTAGATGTGACACTTCCAGAAGCTAAAGCTGAAGTCAAACTCCCTGATGTTGAACTGAAAGAACCTTCTGCTGAAATAGAAATTAGATCTCCTGAGATCAAGTTTGCAACGGAGACTACAGAAGAATCACCATCAAAATTTAAGATGCCAACATTCAAATTACCAAAATTTGGAGTTGGGACTCCAAGTGCCACCATAGAAGTGTCGGATATGGACAAAGGTGTCAAAATTGATGGAGGTGACATTAAAATTCCCGAAGAGGTTCTCACAGTTGAAATTGAAGCACCCAGCATTGACACTGAAGGTCCATCAATTTATATGAAAACTACAGGAAGTGAACATGAAGGAAAAGGAAGCAAATTTAAAATGCCAAGTCTCGGTTTTTCTGTGCCTCAAGTCAAACGGCCTGACATTGATTTAAGCTCATCACAGAAAGATGTAGATGTGACACTACCAGAAGCCAAAGCTACAATTCAACTGCCTGAAGTTGAACTAAAAGAATCTTCAGCCAAGGTGGAAATGAAAGCTCCTGGAATTGATGTTCATACGAGTACCACTGAAGGATCACCGGCAAAATTTAAAATGCCAACATTCAAATTTCCTAAATTTGGAGCTGCTACTCCACAGGCCAGTGTGGAAGTACCTGATGTAGACAAAGATATAAAAGTGGATGGGGAAGATTTAAAACTACCACAAACAAACGCTGAAGTCACACTTCCTGACATTGAAATCAAAGAGCCAGTGGGTGCAATTTCAGTATCACAGGCTTCAATGACAGAGGGTGACACCAAGGTGAAAAAGAGAAGGTTTTCATTACCCAAATTTTCATTTTCAAAGCAAAGTACGAAAGAGCCTGTAGTTGAAGGCAGTCTCCCAGACATTGATGTTTCTCTTCCAGAAGGGACTGTAGAGGTTAAACAAGCAGAGGTGGAACTTAAGCCATCAGACGGTGATGTAGAATTAGATGGGAAGGGAAACAAGTTTAAAATGCCAAAGTTTGGCATCTCTATGCCAAAAGTAAAAGGGCCTGACATTGATTTGAGCTTATCAAAAAAAGATGTAGATGTTACACTCTCAGGCGCCGAAGCTGAGGTTCAACTTCCAGATGTAAAAATAAAACAACCATCTGTCAAAGTGGGAGTCAAAGCACCTGACATTGAAGCTCACGCAGATAATGTTGAAGAATCACTTTCAAAACTTAAAATGCCAACAATCACATTACCAAAATTTGGAGCAGCTACTCCAAAGGTCAGTGTGGAAGTACCTGATGTGGACAAAGACACTGACAATGAGAGAGCAAAGCTGGAAGTACAGGGAGCTACAGTGCATGTCACAGCACCCAGCATTGACACTGAAGGCCTACCTACAGATGTGAAAGCTAAGGGAAGTGAACTTGAAGGATCAGGAAGCAAATTTAAAATGCCAAAATTTGGCATCTCAATGCCTGAAGTTAAAGGACCTGAAATCGATTTAAGTTTATCAAAGAAAGATGTAGATGTCACACTCCCAGAAGCTAAAGCTGAGGTCAAACTGCCCAGTGTTGAAGTCCAAGAACCTGAAGGTGCCATTTCAGTACCAGATGCACCTACATTTGAGGTTGAAACTACATTGAAACGACCGAACTGGACATTTCCTAAATTTTCATTTTCAAGGACAAGTGTTAAAGCCCCAGATGTTGATGTAAACCTTGAAACACCCAAAGTTGATGTCACATCACCAGAGGCCAAAGTAGAAACCTGTCTACCAGATGTTGAAGTTCAAGGGCCTTCGGGGGCTATTTCAATGGGAGAGCCACCTGATGCAGAACTTGATGCAAACATGAAAAAATCTAAATTTTCACTACCCAGATTTTCTTTTTCAAAGACAAGTGTTAAAGAACCTGAAGTCAGTGCTCAGCTTCCACGTGTTGATGTTTCTCTTCAAGAGGGAGAAGTAAAAGTCAAACAACCCGATGTGGAGCTTAAGCCAGCAGAAGGTCATGTTGAATTAGATGTGCAGGGAAGCAAGTTTAAAATGCCAAAGTTTGGCATCTCATTGCCAAAAGTAAAAGGGCCTGAAATCGACATGAGCTTATCAAAGAAAGATGTAGATATCACACTCCCCGAAGCCAAAGCTGAAGTTCAACTTCCAGGTGTTAAAGTAAAACAACCATCTGCTGAAGTGGAAATTAAAGCTCCTGAGATTGAAGCTAAAGCTGGTAATGTTGAAGGATCACCTTCAAAATTTAAAATGCCAACAATCACATTACCAAAATTTGGAGCAGCTACTCCAAAGGTCAGTGTGGATGTACCTCATGTGGACAAAAACATTAAAATTGATGGAGCAAAGCTGGAAGTTCCTAAAGAGGGAGCTAACGTGGATGTCACAGCACCTAGCATTGACACTGAAGGCCTATCTGTAGATGTGAAAGCTAAAGGAAGTGAACTCGAAGGATCAGGAAGCAAGTTTAAAATACCAAAGTTTGGCATCTCAATGCCTAAAGTTAAAGGACCTGAAATTGATTTGAGCTTGTCAAAGAAAGATGTAGATGTTACACTCCCAGAAGCCAAAACTGAAGTTCAACTTCCAGATGTTAATGTAAAACAAATGTCCGCTGAAGTGGAAATTAAAGCTTCTGAGATTGAAGCTCAAGCTGGTAACGTTGAAGGATCATCCTCAAAATTTAAAATGCCAGCATTCACATTACCCAAAATTGGAGCGGCTACTCCAAAAGTCAGTTTGGAAGTACCTGCTGTGGACAAAGACATTAACATTGAGGGGGTAAAGCTGGAAATACCTAAAGAGGGAGCTACAATGGATGTCACAGCACCCAGCATTGACACTGAAGGCCTATCTGTAGATATGAAAGCTAAAGCAAGTGAACTTGAAGCATCAGAAGGCAAATTTAAAATACCAAAATTTGGCATTTCAATGCCTAAAGTTAAAGGACCTGAAATTGATTTAAGTGTATCAAAGAAAGATGTAGATGTCACACTCCCAGAAGCCAAAGCTGAGGTAAAACTGCCCAGTGTTAAAGTCAAAGAACCTGAAGGTGCCATTTCAGTACCAGATGCACCTACAGTTGAGGTTGAAGCTAAGTTGAAACGATCGAACTGGACATTTCCTAAATTTTCATTTTCAAGGACAAGTGTTAAATCCCCTGATGTTGATGTAAACCTTGAAACACCAAAAGTTGATGTTGCATCACCAGAGGTCAAAGCAGAAGTCTGTCTACTAGATGTTGAAGTCCAAGGATCTTCGGGGGCCGTTTCAACGGAAGAGCATTCTGCTGCAGAACTTGATGCAAACTTGAAAAAATCTAAATTTTCACTACCCAGATTTTCTTTTTCAAAGACAAGTGTTAAAGAACCTGAAGTCAGTGCTGAGCTTCCACATGTTGATGTTTCTCTTCCAGAGGGAGAAGTGAAAGTCAAACAACCTGAAATGGAAATTAAAGCTCCTAAGATTGAAGCTGAACATGATGGACAACCAAGCAAGTTTAAATTGCCAAAGTTCGGCATCACACTACC
The DNA here is from genome assembly GCA_037974645.1 of Hollardia meadi. NCBI lineage: Eukaryota > Metazoa > Chordata > Actinopteri > Tetraodontiformes > Triacanthodidae > Hollardia > Hollardia meadi. The sequence goes on from JBBPCS010000374.1 coordinate 12,477,678, forward strand.
AAAAGCAAAAGGACCTGAAGAAGATTTAAATGCATCACAGAAAGATGTAGACATCACTCTGCCAGACGTTAAAGCAGAAATCAAACTACCTGAAATTGAAGTTAAATCTTCAGCTAGTGTGGAAATGAAATCTTCTGAGACTGAAGCTAAATCAAAAGATGTTGGAGGATCACCATTAAAATTCAAAATACCAACAATGAAAATGCCAAAATTTGGAGGCGCTACCTATGAGGTCAACGTAGAAGCGCCTGATGCAGACAAAGGAGCTGAAACTGATGGATCTAAACTTAAGGAGGATGTGACTGTCAGCATCAAAGGTCCAAGTGTTGATATTAAAACAGATGATTCTAAAACAGCATTAATAGATACTGAAACACCAAAGACTGAGACTGACACTGTGGGTCTTGGCTCTCCAAGTAAATTCAAACTACCATCATTTAAAATGCCAAAGCTGAGTTTCTCAAGACCAAAACCAGAAGATGAATATGTCCCAGTTGAGACTGAATGCAAAAAGGATCAGCTGGAAATGGAAGTTGAGCCAAAAGGAGAGAGTAAATCTCCAAAAATCTCTTTGACATCATTTGGTGAGATCCTCAAAAATATTGATGTTGAATTTGATGTTCCAAAACCAGACAAAGAGGAAGAAAATCTTGAAACCTCAAAGGAAGTTCATGAAACGGATGAACCTAGTGAAAACCAGTTAGAGCCAAAGGAAAAGGAAACAAATACCAAGCAAGATACTCCCAAAAGTCCTGAGAGGACAGGGTGGTTTAAATTCCCCAAGTTTGGACTGTCCTCCCCATCAGAACCTGTCAAGATTTCTGAAAAAGACGAGCACAAGGATAAAAAGAACCCAGTAGTGGAAACAGTGGATGAGGAAATAAGCCCCACCTGTTCTGTCCAGTCATCAGACGCCTTTGCTGATATTAGCTCTGCAATGACAAGTGAGCATGTTGGCCTGTCCTTATCGTCTCCAACCAAGGTAACCGTCAAATACTCTGATCCTAACGCTGCTACAGAGCTTGAAGAGATGCACAGTAACATCATTACTTCCACCACAAGGACTGAGCTGATCTCAGTTGAGCCCAACTTGCCGGAGAAAATCACCATTCTCTCATCTGGAGTTTCATCTTCATCTGAAGACACGCTCAGGCTGGAATCTCGAAAAATACACGTCATTACATCAAATATACAAGCGACCCCAGAGGCACAGCATGCCAAGCTGCTAACTGCTGTCCAAGTCCAACCAGCTGGAGGCCTTTCTCTAAAATCTGACACTGATGAAGCTGCATCATGGACTGTTCAAGATTCACAAAGTGGCAAAAAAACAATCTTTGAGAAGCATTTAGTGAGGGAAACATCAAGTGAAAGAAGCGAAAGCAAAGAAACAATTGTTATAACGAAACAAATTACACACACCAGTATGTTTGAGTCTTCTGAGCCCATCTCAGGTGAGACAGCTTCATCCATTCAACGGCTGAGAGAATCTGTCCACTCTGAGAAAATGAGGTTCTTTGACGGTGCTGAAAAGTGAAATAATTAGATCTAAATTATGTCGAAAGATACAATCAATCTTCAATCTCTGGTTGCATGTTCTCGAGCTGTAAAGAGATGGATTAATGTAGTTAAGTTGTTAATAAGCTTTGTAACTGAGTCCCCTTGCTGCAAATTTAGACAGGTATTCACCAAATATCTTTGCTTATTATGGTACAGCACTAAAGTAAGCCATGTCTTTTGCCTATCAAATCTTATAATATCTTAGTTTCTAATGTACCACACTGATCCAACTTACTTGTGCTTTTATTTGTTAAATGATAATCAATTCATCCAAACAAGACTGTTGCAAAATGTTACTGACATTCCAAAGTATGTTTACAATAATTTCACTGTAAAGGTGACACTCAAAAACATCTATTATACTTCAGAATATGACGGAAAAATTAATGTCTACATGTATCGCCAAGATATACCTGTTGCTGTAGCTAAAATGTAAAGAAACAACTGCAAAGCTGAAATGAAACGCTTCTGATCAAACAAAGTGTACTGCTGCAACTATATTTTTTATTAATATTTTTGCTTAGAACCTAATTTGCTACAGTAAAAATATATCTACAGAATGTTCTCTTTCAAAGTGTACACTGTACAAATATTAAACTGGCTGTATAAATAGCTTCTAATGATCTCTAGAGTTTGATTTCATTACTGCTCCTCTTTGAAATATGTTTGCAGAGTGATACACAATAAATAAATATTCTTATTATATGCATACACCTGTGGCTCAAGCCGATGAGTTATTTTCTGTAATCCAACTCAGTGGATTTCAAATCTGTTTGGCTTGTGGCCTAAATTCCTCCAAATAGTGTTTTTCTTAAATATTCTTATTTATTTAATGTATTGAAATCAAATATAAAATGCTGAATATTATTGTCTTAGTGTATTTGCACACTAGAGGGAGACACAGCTCACACGTATATATATTTTTACTTTCAGTGTGTTCTTGGTATAAAATAAACGGTTAGAAAAGCGAATTATTTTTATAAAACGCATTGTAACCTCTCTCTGCAGAAACATATTTCCTTGCAAGAGGCTTTGTGGCCGTTTCACTTTTAATATTATATAACCCTTTACTAACTTTACTTACTTGTTATAACATGAAATAGCCCGAAGGAAATGAGATGACACCCGAGTCTTTAAATTCATGTTAAATTCAGTATGAAGTGAAACAACTTACCTGACAAATTCAGCTAACTGCTAACAACAATAGCAAATTCAAAATCATCAACGGCTGCTCGGTTCGCCTCTGATTAGATGCTGCCTTAAAGTGCTCCTCGTAAATTCCAACTTCAAGGATAGCCGATTCAACGGCCGTACTTGGAGCGGAAATTCAAGGTTTCTGACAGCTTGTATCTCATAAAGAAAATATATAAATTAAATAGATATAACTTCAAAGCATAATTTGGCCTCATAACACCAAAGGTTAAACCTAGTTGTTGCTGGACAGAGCTTCCATTCCAGTTAAAGGCAATATTTTTGATCCAAATGTAAACTCCAGGGTTTATCCACCACCAAAATTAAAAAAGACAAGATTGAAACCTTTTTTCTAAATTAGCCTTCATACCTGTCAGCTCTGTATCCCAGCATTTTACCACTGCGGTGGTGTGGTTGCTAGCAAAATAGCTTATTTGTAAAATTCTAATTTTTGATAGCGTAACTTTGTTCATACTCAACAAACAACTAGGCAAATATAACCCACCCAAACAATTAACCCAATAACCTAAATTCCCTAAACGTGTAATAAGTCTCTTATAAGTCATTTTCATTTAATAATAAATGAAGAATAGCGGGCAAATTGGGTCCAAAGCTCACATTTAGGCCTATGTACTGTCAAAGAAAGGATTTAATATGTGTATGGGCCCTAATCTGAAGTCATCTAAATACACCACATGCCAAAAGTAGACTATTTTAACAGAAAATACAGACATTTGTCTTACAAAACTTACCACTGCATGAAACCATCTGGTGGTAAAATACCCCATCCTGTTACGCAGCTACATGTTTTTATACGATCAACGGTTATTTTATTAATTGAGAAAAAAAGGATGCTTATCACCTCATACCCACTTCCCCTCTCGCTTTCCCGACATTTCCGACAGTCTTAGAAGGCAGCACCGGTTCGACTTCACTGCGCAGCCTCCGAACACTTTAATGCGAGCGGCAACTTCACCGGGAGTCTCGCGCGCCCCGCCGCCTGTCGCCCACAACAGCCCGCATCATCATCATCATCACCACCACCACCACCACCATCATCATCATCAGCAGCAGCATCAGCAGCAGCATCAGTGTGATGAAGCAGCCGAGGACGGAGACCTTCCCGCTCTGAGACACTGGATCAGCCCGCACATAGGTACGGAGCTTTTTTAATCCGCCTTTTAAACCACTCTGAAAACAATCAGACAGACGTTTCTTCATTTCAAACACTGCAGCAGAAGCTAATTTTATTCCTTTTCAAAAAATAAATAAAATAAAAGTAACTGAATAACTGAGCAGTTTTATCATTTAAACTGTTGCTTAGAGGTTTAAAATTCATAAAAACCTGCTTCACCTTGTGGGCTTTCTGCACTGGTGATGCTCAGTGTGTGGGACTGTAGGCAGAAATCAGCCAGTGTATTGAGTACAAGTGTAGGTGTAGCAGAAGCTGTGTTCTTTACACCGGTATTTAAATCTATTAATAGTGTCAGCTACCTGCAGTAAACTGGCTACCTGTTGTGTGCCATGCAGGCAAACCATTTATTATCTATGTTCTTAAGGTATCATATGCGTACAACTAAGTTTCTGCGCCATTAAAGCATCAACTTCAGTGCATCTGAGTCAAAAAATAGAACAGGAAATGTAAATTAGGGCAACAAACACGGGAGAAATCAAATTAAAGTGCAAGAAAACCAGAGCAGGAAGATCTCAGAAGGCTGTATGGTAAGTAAAGAAGAGTGTGTCTGTATTTGGCCGTGGATTGAATTTTTAATATATTTTTTTTCATGTCCTTGGGCTGTAAAAACTTGCTGGATTTTTTTCTGTGGAACCTGTATTTGAGGAGGTGGTGTTGCTGCTGGCTCTGATTTAGCAGCAGAAATGGAAAAAAAAAAAATGTTTGAAGTGCAGCTGGGGCCGATGGAGAGGAGAGTGTAACGGCCATTCCAGCAACATCCCATTAATATGCAAAAAATGAAATAGTGATTGTTGAACATTCCCGGGAGCCGCTGCCCCTTTTACTGGACAGTCTGCACCATGATGAATCTCATGATGGACGGACGAAAGAAGGGATTTTAATCTGTCAAATGCACATCTTTCATCTAAAAAGCAAACATTAAAGATGGACGACGACACAGTGGCTTATTTTCTGGAGATATGAGTGTGTTTCGAGTGGAAATCAGATTTTCTTTCAAAAAACATGAGTAGGTGCAAGCATCTGGCTTCAAACTCAAGTCTGCAGCTGAGTGATGCTGCAGTATCAAGGTGCTACTGTGGGGTTGTTTTTTTTTGGCTTGAACAGTTGGTTCAGTTAATCTGCCAATAATTTATTTGTCTGTAAAATCAGAAACTAGTAAAAAATTCCAGTTAAAATGTCCTGGAACCCAACATGTCGTCCTCGTGTGTTTTAAATCGAACAACAGTCCAAAAAAATACAAAAATATTCAGATTATTTTCAATTAAAAAAAGTTGCTTGAAAAATGACTTAAATAATGAATCTATTATCAAAGTAGTGGCTGATTTATTTTCTGACTAATCTATTAATCAATGAATCATTTCAACTCTAGAACTTTATGTTTTATTCAATTATTGTAGGACAGACAACAGATAAAATAAAAAAATAATGACTAGTTCTGAAACAATTGATTGATTAGTTGTTTGAAATTATCTATCAAGTAAATAACTCAAACATTTGGTGGTTTCAGATGTAAAATGTGAAGATTCTCTTTTTCATATCACTATAAATTTAATACATTTTATTACACTGTTTTGACAGAGAATAACAAAAGAATTAGGAATTTTTAAACATTGGATTGGATTCTTGCAGTTTTTGTAGTACAATTTTAAGGTACTTGCACTTTGAGTAATCTTTATACTTATACTAGATTTCAGAGGCAAATATTGTAGTTTTTGACAGCTATAGTATTAAGTATACTACTTAACAGTTTATAAAGTAGATAATAGTTGATTTACCAGCTACAACATGAAAATGTTGCCTATACAATATTGCATCAGTAATAATAATCAATAATCCTATAAGGCTTTACATTTTATACTTCTAGTAATTTCACCAAAGTATGATTTTGAATGCAGGACCTTTATTTATAACATATTTCTACTTTTACTTCAGTAAACCATCTTAATATTTGCTCCAACACTGGGTTTTTACTACCATCAGTTTGGACTTTCTCTGTACAGCAAGACATTAAAAGTGCCCAGGTCTTCTAATACTGATGCTTTGGGTTGGTGGTGGGCTCAATCCCCCAACCCAAAGCATCAGTATTTGATAAGACTTAACAATCGTACACTTTGCACCTGAAAACAATTGATAGTTGTAGTTCCAACTGATGATTAAAGGTACCCTGTGGAGGTTTTTGACCACTAGTAGCGCCAGAGAGCAATATTTTTACAAGTGGGTCCCCATCTTGTAATTGAGTCAAATTGTTGTAGGGCTGCTACTAAATATTATTTTCTGCATTAATCTACTGATTATGTTCATGTTTAATCTGAAAACATTCTCATCACAATTTCCCAGAGCCAAAAGTGACGTCTTCAATTTGCTTCTTTTGTCCAACCAACAGTCCAAAACCTAAAGACTCTTCATTTACTGCCATAAATGACAAAGAAAAGCAGCAAATCCTTACATTTAAGAAGCTGGAACCAGCAAATGTTTGACATTTTTGCTTTAAAAAAAATGACAGAAACAATTAATCTATTATCAAAATAGTTGGCAACTAATTTAATTTTGCCAGCAAAGGCAATGAAGAAGACGGTCAGCATGCTAACATGGAAGTAAATAATGCAAGATACTTTTCTTTTTTTTTAAATGGGCTTTGTAAAAAACACAGTGAGTTTTGGTTAGAAATGTAAACATAACTTTTGTTTGTTTACATGAAAAGTCCTCAGGGCACCTTTAATGTATCTAGTTCACAGTTTAGAAATCTGACTTTAGGACCATTTTCAGTTATCATGTTGGAAAATACTGATTCACTTCTTCAATCGAGCAACATCTAATAAGTCAACAACCGTGAAATCTTCACTTTACACTTTAAAAAGACAAAACAAAATGGCTCCAGGGTAAAGAATCTTACCCTCTGCTCAACTCAAATGAATGGATATACAGTACGTATGACTTATTCTGTGAGACGCCATAATTTGAACCACCAGCTGAAACACTTGCTGCTTCATCTTCAACCATCTGAAATGCAAAGTGTCACAGAGGCGTCACGCCTGGCATAAACATTTAAATTCTTGTGTCTGTTAACGCTTCACTTCACCGCAGGATGAATGCACTTCTCTGAAAACAAGATCAGACTGGAATCATGTGCAGAGCTCCACAGGCCGCTACCTTTAAAAAAACAACAACCAACCCCGGACATGAGACTGGCTGGAGTGACCGCACAGATTCTCTCCAGAGGAACAATACGAGCCTCTGATGAGGAATAAAGGCCGTATTGTCTCAGCGGCTGCGATGATGAAGGGCCGAAGCGGTTCCAGGTTTCACAGAGAAGTCTCACAACAACACGGCCCCGTCCTGACGCCGCTAATTGCTGCGTAATGGCACACATGAATACACCCGAATCAGCTGTCGGCCTCGTGCGCTCGCTCAGACAATCAGAGGCATACAATCTCAATCGCCCGTCCCCATGGCAACAGCAACTGCCGGTGTGATTGTATGGAAAGTGGTGTTTCTGATAACTTGTCACATGTAAAGACTGCCTCGCACTAGTGAGCAGAAGGCTAAGAGGCAATGATTATGGTTTTTAACAAAAGTATGAGTCCAACGTTATTCGGTAAGTGGTCGTGACATCAGTTAAACCAGCTGTAATCTGTATTTCTATAGTAACAAGGTATCAAGAGACAGCATGAACGCAATGTGGTCGCTTGTTGTGATGAATTTTCAGCTGAATCAGCAGCTCCGCTCACCTTTTAGGGAGTTTTATAGTGAGTTTCAGTCATTTACTGTAAAATAAAGATTGACAACCCCTCAAAAGTGGAGCCAAAACATCTCGAACACCCCCTGGTTGCTGGCTGCAGTATAGGTCATAAACCCCTCCCTCTCCATGTTAGCAGATGGGACATGAGTCAAACTAAAAACTCAAAGTACACGTCAAATAAATTTTTTCCCAAAGATGGTTTCTGTCATTTTAGGTAGTTCTTATCACGCTGATGTTTGTTCAAGTGTTCATTTTTCTGATCAGTTTTGATCAATTGACAGCTGAGCCGGGCGGGTGTATGGGCGGGAACCTGATACGGCGGCACCACTGCCCAATCACTACTGCACAGCCTCTGGCTCCAAATGACATCACCAGTGCAAGATGGCAGCATTGGTCATCCATCTTTATTTATGTCAATGGTTTCAGCTCATTGTTTAGCTATCCAAAGGGAAAGCTATCAAAGAATGAGACACAGCAACTAGCTGGTGATCATAGTGGAGCATTTAGCAGCTAAACAGGTAGATATTTCCCTCAGGAGTTGGTAGAGACCAAAACTAGAGCTAAAAGAGAGTGAATATTAGACGTATGTAAATTTATCAGGTGGACACAAACATCCTGTGTTCCCAACTTGTTTCAGCTGGCCCCCAGTGGCAGCTGTATCAAGTAATGAAAGTTGGCATCGATAGTCGACCGCATTCTTCTTCAATTTTCTTTATTTTTTACTCACATACTTCCTGATCTGTACCAGTAAACTTTTATTGGTGTCTGTGAACATTCCTCCTTTCCATACTTGCCATGAAGTGATACCTTCTTATTAACACTGTAAGAAATGAGGGACTATCGGCAGTTCTTGTTTTGTGCTTTTCTGCTAAAGCTAATGTGATTAGTAATTTTATTATGCCTCTGCGCCAGCAACAGCCGTGGCCAGAGGCATTTTGTTTTCGGGTGTCCATCCCATTCCCACACCGAAAGGAAATTTCTTCAAATTTGGCACAAATGTCCATTTGGACCCAATGAGCAGCTGATTAGATTTCTGTGGTCACATTTCAATGGTCAAGGTCACTGTGACCTATTAAACAAATTTCAAGTCATAACTCAAGAATTCACATGCGGATTATGAGAAAATTTCTGTTTTCAAATGTCTAACAGGATAATGAAGATGAGTTCATTATGTTTTATATACAAAAGGTCAAAGGTCAACTTCACTGTGACATAATATTCTGAAAAACTCTTTTCTGGCCATTATTCAACACCATAACCGAGGAACAGTAGGGGAGATTAGATTGTTAAACTGTACCGACAGTTTATTGATTGGTGATCATTGGCATGTGTTTTCCTCCAGGATGACTGAGGTGATGAACTCTCTGGAGCCAGGTACGGAGGACTTCGGTGGGGCAGGAGCAGCAGCAGATCAGGGCGCAGTATCCTTCCAGGTGTGTGTGAATATGTGTGTGTTTAGATTACTTCACACCAGCCCGGTTTTATTCAAGTAGAAAGCATACAGTGGTGAGTCAGCGCAGTGATGAGCAAGAGTAAAATGTGGGTTGATCAGTCCTGCTGTGAGTTAGTGGTATATGTGTCTTAACCAGCTGTGCTAAAGGGACAAGTGAGTTATCGTCTACGACCGTGTGATGTATTTTCTAAACAACATCATTAAGTGAAGGGTAAAGAGTAATCACTCAACCTTTACTCCACATTCAACACACTGATACACACCATAGATCACTTTTTCATTTCAGAAACCATGTTGTGCAACTGCATCCGAGGGAACGTTAGCTAGATGTGGCAGATGTTAGCTAGCTGTGGCAGATGTTAGGTAGTAGTGGCAGACATTAGCTAGCTGTGGCAGATGTTAGGTAGTAGTGGCAGACGTTAGCTAGATGTGGCAGATGTTAGCTAGTAGTGGCAGATGTTAGGTAGTAGTGGCAGACGTTAGCTAGATGTGGCAGATGTTAGGTAGTAGTGGCAGACGTTAGCTAGATGTGGCAGATGTTAGGTAGTAGTGGCAGACGTTAGCCAGATGTGAAAGATGTTAGCTAGATGAGGCAGATGTTAGCTAGCTGTGGCAGATGTTAGGTAGTAGTGGCAGACATTAGCTAGCTGTTGCAGATGTTAGGTAGTAGTGGCAGACGTTAGCTAGATGTGGCAGATGTTAGGTAGTAGTGGCAGACGTTAGCTAGATGTGGAAGATGTTAGCTAATTGTGGCAGATGTTAGCTAGCTGTGGCAGACGTTAGCTAGCTGTGGCAGATGTTAGGTAGTAGTGGCAGACGTTAGCTAGATGTGGAAGATGTTAGCTAATTGTGGCAGATGTTAGCTAGCTGTGGCAGACGTTAGCTAGCTGTGGCAGATGTTAGGTAGTAGTGGCAGACGTTAGCTAGCTGTGGCAGATGTTAGCTAGTAGTGGCAGACATTAGCTAGCTATGGCAGATGTTCACTAGCTGTGGCAGACCTTAGCTAGCTGTGGCAGATGCTAGCTAGTAGTGGCAGATGTTCACTAGCTGTGGCAGACGTTAGCTTGTACTGGCAGAACACGTTTGTCTGGTGATTTTCAAATGTAACTGGTCATTGAAATTATGCATTTTAATTTGGCATTTTTTATTTATGTGAATTCTTCAACCTTTAACCTGAAAATAACCGCTAATAAAAGCCGCTCAGAGTAACAAGTGAGTCAAAATTTACAGGTTTTCTCTTATTTTAAGAATAAACACACTTTCCATGTTTTTGAGGTGTATGATGACAAACACACTCCTTTACAACAAGGAAATATTCGTGACATGATGGATTCAGCGTGAACACTTCAAATATTCACATGTTGGTGCGATGTTCATATTAACCGGGTTTATATGGCCTATTACACTGTAGGCTATATACCAAATGCAATACATGTATTAAATTAGCTGTGAAATCCAAGAATTCTGTTGAGTTTGAAATTCAGTGAATAACAAAATATAGAAAAGACAAACTTTTATGAACCTAGTAGTAAACTTTTCATGGAAACTCTTTTGAAGAAATTAAACATGTAGTTTTAGCATTCTTTAAGACTTCACAGATGTTGATGATGATGTTTAAGATTGTAACGAATAATATTCCTCATTTATAGATATTTTAAACATACGTGTAGGAGAAACAGTATTATAGTTATATAAGTTTTCAGAGCTTGATTTGATTTGATTTGCATTTTGGGTAGACATAGCCTAATTGTAGTCCTTATTTTCTAAGTTTTGAGAGTCACTGCAGTCAGCACTGAAGAATCAGACTTCACTAACAGTTGCTTTTAGCTTCTTCTTTTAAGTCCCAGTTTTTTACAGCCTTGTTACACCATTGAAGATCATTTCAGATACAATTTAATTTAATAAAAAATAGAAACGATAGCATCACAAGCATTTGCACATTTGAAGTTAGAGATCAAAGTAACTAATCAGTGAAGTAATTTTTATGAATCCAGCTGCTAATCCATCTCCTACACAGTTTTCCTAATCCAATTTACTGCATTGTTGTTCATTCACACGTGTTGTGTGTGATGATGTTCTTATCAAGGCCCCCTTCAGTTCACCTTACATAAGCTTCAAACAGATCTTCCCAGATACCCATGAAAGGTATCCGAAGTTGTCCAAGAGGCTTCCATCCATTGTGGTCGAGCCAACGGACGGGGCCGAGGTGGAGAGCGGCGAGCTCCGCTGGCCACCAGACGAGCCGAGCTCTCTGGACGCCCAAGCCGAGAGGCCGAGTTCGGAGGAAGAAACCGCAGGTGAGGACGAGTGTAAAAGTTTGTTTTCTTTGGCCTGAACAAGTTGGTCAGAAATCTACTTGCCCAAAGTCAATGTTTACTTGCCCCTTTGCAAATTGTTCTATTTATTATTGTCAAATAACACAAAGACTAAAGTTAATTGTCATGTTTGATCAAAAAAACAATGTGTCAAATTCTTTTTTGCCACTTGTCTGATTGGGCAAGTGTGTTGTTAGATTTTCTAGCCCGAGGTGGCATTTTATTTGCCCCGGGCAAGCGGGCAGTCCTTATTGTTGAGCCCTGCTGAAGTCACAGTGGAAAGGTTGTTTCCTTTTTGTGTTTGGCTCATTTATATTCAAACTGGCCAATTACAGGTGAAGCAGAAGTCAGAAGTAAAAGATCATTTACTAAAATAAAAGTATCAGTGCAACAATTAAAAAATTCAATCAATGCATTCAATGCATTGAAAATACAAAGTACTCATTCTGCCGTAAAATTACCTCTATGAATCATGTATCATTATTATATTATTAGTTTTACTGATAATGCCTCAGTGTTTTAGCAGCTATTTTACATACAGTTTGGTAGTTCAGTGCAATGGTTCCCAAACTAGGGGTCAAGGCCCCTCCAAAGGGTCACGAAATAAGTCTTAGGGATCATGAGATGATCAATGAGGAAAGAACAAAAAACTTTTTTCCCCCTCTTTTTTCCTTGATTTTTTTTTTAAATATCACATAATGTCTTTAAACCATCTGAGAGGTTTAGAGATAACGTCTCTTTGGTGGAACTGCTAACAACTCAGAGACGTCTGAAATTTAACAAGATTGTAAAGGGGCCTTGAGCCAAAAAAGGTTGGAACCACTGGTTTGATGATGATGTATTTAAAGCTTGTCATTTGTTTTTAATGAAAAATTGTAATATGTAAAGGAACTAGTAATTATAGCAATCAAATAAATATAGTGGAGTAAAAAGTACAATATTAAGTTTCATGAGATTGAAGTATTTGTAAAAGCATATGAGGTATTTGATTTTATTTGATTTTGAACATCAGAAATCAACATCTGTCTCTTTGTACCCATAAAAGGTTACTTCCTGTGATGACTTCCTGTAGTTAGCTCTTTAATGAAGCACGTTGCAGTCAGTCTCACCTGATCGGATGAACTGAACCAAAGGAGGAAACACTCACTGATGTGTACTGTGGTACAATAGTTTGCACAGAAATCTGATGACATCACTGAGTTGAAAAAATAATCCTGAGTCAGTCTGATGATTTGGCTGCCAAACAGAGCACTGCTGGAGTCATTTAGAATAAATGCAGTAAATCCACTTCGGCTGAATCATTAGGGAACACATTTCACCTGAACCAGTGTGGATCTGCCTCCGGTCGGCTCTTTCCAGTGACTTTATTAGCATTCATGCTGCCTCTAAGTACCACTTGACGTTGTGAAATGCAACTGAAGAGCAGTATTCACAACATTTGCTGTAAAAATTGGGGTTTGTGGCCAACCAAGCTGTTAGAGAACATTATTCCACTTGAGTTCAGACTTTTGAGCTTTGTTTTATCTTCTATTAAGTTTGGTCTAATTAAGGATTTTCTATCCACATGAGAGCAAAACCCAGGAGAATGTCCTGTAGGAAATGTATCTACAATTTTTAAGTGACATTGATGAAATGTGTTGTTCCCACCATTTGCGATTTGTGAAACTATTGCTTATTAAACAAGATTTTTAAAATATATATCAGAAAGAAGACAATCGTGATAAAAATCCAGATTGTTGAAGCTTAAAAACACTTGTTGCATATTTAAAGTGTTTACAGGGTTCACAGCAGAGCCTGAACGACAGGCTACTGAATGTTTTGAGGATGATATCAGTTTTTAGAGTTTGATAACAATAAATTCCAGCCAATATTACTTTTTAGCTGTGCTAACGGCGTAGCAGTGTTGGAAATTTTGTCCAGACATGTTCCCCTCAGGATGAATTGCAGTAACTTTAGTGATTTCATGTTTCCTCTAGCGCCATCATCAGGTCAAACCTTTCCGCAGCTGTAGGCTACTTATTGCTAATTAGCAAATGTTAACCTGCTAACATACTTTATTAATATTTACGTACATTTATTGCCAGAAAATAACATTTTATAGTTAAGTACATTTAATATCAGACACTTTAAGACTTTTACTCAAGTACTATTAGTGTGACTGACTTTCACTTTTACCAAGGTAATATTTTACTTTTACAGTCCCGTTGAAGTGCGTGCAGTGGGATTTAGATCTGGAAAAGAGTTCAAACTGAGCTGTCTATCCCCTTTTGTGGTACATTCACAAAAACAAAACAGTGCAAGAAATCAAAGTAAACTCTAATTTGATAGATTGGGTAGTAATCCGGTAATTCTGCATGTTTTTCCAGGTGAGGAACAATCGGCCGTCGGCGTGGATGCAGAGGCTTCAGGTGCGGAGATGCAGGACTCCAACTGAACAAACTCTCCTCCTGCGTAATCCACTGTTACTGTGAGTGTGTCCAGACTTGGATGAATTAAAAAAAAAAAGAGTCAAATAGAAGAGAACTGATTGCATTGACAGAAAGGTTACGGAGACGGAGGAAGAAGGGTTGAAAACAGATTCAGGGGCTTGGAGCCAGAGTCCTGCTGCTTCCTTCAGAAGGCGTTTTTCTTTTTCCGTGTGCGCTGATGAAGGAGGTGGTTCTGACACATGTAAGCTAATGAAGACGACTGAAGGAACATGTTTTTAATGTCAGAATTGAAAGTCCTAATCTCCAGTTTAAGTATCTGATATAACTGCCACATTTCCAGCTTTGTGATTTGAAAGATTTGATAAATTAAAGTTTCTCTCTCTGGCTCCAAGCCCTCGCCGTCCAGATTCCCACAATACCCCACCTGATCTGGACAGATATTCCGAAATGCTGTCTTAAGTATTTAGCTCATGTGTGCCATACTACGACTACTAAAGGTAGCTACTATATTCTGTGCACAGTTTTTACATTATCTCTAGATGTAAATGACATCACTGTATGTTCAATGCTGACTGCTGTAGTTTTGGTGATCTTGGTCTTCACTTTGTATTAATAGCTACGATGTTTTAAAGAACAGTATTTGATTAAGAAAGCCTTCATCACTTTATTCGATGTTATTTGGATGATTTAATATATTATAATATGTAAGCATTGTCTTCATACAGTAGGTGTTAAAGGGAATGTAATCATGTTCTGTTTTACTTAAGATATTGGAGCAATATGTTCACAGGAATTTAAAGGCCGTCCATTTTGTTACCGACTACAGAAGTTAAAATAACCAGAATATTTTAGATGTGTGTCGCTTCTCACAGACATATTTTTTAAAATACTGGAAGCCTGAATTATTGCACAAGTAATAAACCTTTTCAAAATTCTTAAAACGTTCTTTGATTTATTGTCCCTGTGGTTTGTTCTGCTCAAAGGAAAAAAAACAAATTACATAAAACATTATATTATTAAAACAGAGCAAAGATGAAAAAATAGTCAGATCAAATTTGATCCTGTCGCTGAAATGTTAATTTCCTTTTCTTGTTATTCATCGTCAAACTCCTGTTGGGGGTCCTGGCCTGTGTCGCTTGTCGGGCTGCTCTCAATCAGAATATTTTCATTCACAAATCAAACATGGACACATCACAGCAGATCCTATTCATTCTTCATCATTTACAGGCTCTTTTTTTTGTTTTTTTTGCATGCAGCAAACTCTGATGTCACATGAGCACAACAAAGGTTTTACCAACAGTATTTAACACTTAATTCTGATTTCTCAAAAAAAGAACCCACCTTGGGTCAGAATAAGAATGATGCTCTTCTCGATGTTTTAGTGTTTAGTCGCACTACGATGTACTTTCTCTGCTTCTAGATTCTTATCGCATTGCCAACTACAAAGCTGTTACTAAAGTACGATCTATTAACTGTAATGGGGCTATTGAGGGGGTCTGCAATGTACTTTCTCAATCAACTATTTTGCATTAATCAATTTTTCTAAAAAGTGTCAAAAATTACCAGATCACAAAGTAAAATCTTAAAATTACTTCCTTTGTCTGACCAAACTGTGTTCATGTTATAAACGAGCGACTCCACCTATTGATGAGCACAAGAACAATTTTGTATTTTAGCTGATGACTTAAAACTGTGAACTTGTACACTTCTGTTTTTCCATTAATTGGAATTGTAAAACTGGTCTAAATGGGTCATCATCCATTCTGTCTTTTTCAAAATTAAGCATTTAATTATGCATGAGCGGGCACTACAGTGTTAATATACCTGTTGGCTTACATAAAGACTTCCTCCACTTCCTTCCACTGCACAAATTACAATGCAGTGCAAGTTAGAAAAGGGAAACTTAAATAAAACTTTGAGAGAACAAGAATTGAGTAGTTGCAGGTAAATATTTTAATAATAGTTTCTCTGTCTCTTCCTACCTTCTGTCCTGATGCACTCAGATGAAAAGGCAACATGCGTCTCACTCCCACGTACACCTCGTTAGCTTGTTGAGGCTGATATACTGTTAAAGGTCAGAGTGGTGTCTTGATCCAGACAGCGAGATGGATGGCGGGATCTCCATCTTATTTCTTTCATGCCTCGTTCGCTCTCTGGATCTGACCTTTCAGATGACAAACCTTGTGAAGAGCTCTTCATCAGAGCAAGCGGGGTCACTCCTGGGAAAATGAAGGGCTGCGGGGAGCGAGGCTGCGAGGGGGTAAAAATGCAGTGTCAATTATCTCTCAAATGTCACAAGCTGTTTTTCAGAAGGCAGGAAGACTCATCTCTCCTCTTAAGGATGGCACACACACACACACACACACACACACACACACACAGTGTCTCGCTCATATTTCACAGATAATTCTAACAAAGGTGGAAGCTTTTAACATTTGCTGCTGCAGCGCTGCAATCCGTAAAACATCCTTACGCATTTGTACAACAAGATTCACTGATGCTGCGCTTACATACCAACAGATATCTGTTCTGAATCATACCATATATATTTAATGTATCTGCTTGTGTCTGAATGCAGTTTCAGTGGATCCAGCACTTTGGTCCAGACTAAAATATCTCAACAACTATTGGACAGACTTCATGGTCCTCAGAGGATTCATCCGACTGACTTTTGTGACTTTTCCTCTTCTCACATATCCAGTTAAATATCTCAGCATCTACTACATGAACTGGCACAAATTTTGGTACAGCCATTCATGTTCCCCAGAGGATTCATCCTGATGGCTTCATCCAATCTGTTTGTGCCAATGAGAAGACAAGGAACAGGACCCAGATGCAGATACCAGCAACAGGGCAGTTTCAGTTCAGTAGTATTTATTAAAAAACAAAAACACAATGGCTTACGGGAGGTGAGTAGAGGCAGGCAGAGGTCAAACCCAGATAGCAGTCTGATACAAACAAACAAATCCAAGGGGCACAGGCAGAAACCTAAAAATAATTTACTTATTTTTAATTTAATTAAAAAAAATTAAGGTACGAATGTTTTGGAGGAGACTTTGGGAGATTTTCTTTCTTTTTTTTCCATATCAATGTTTTCTTCCTTATGTGACCCCTTTTACCCTTTAGTCCTACTATTTTCTACTCTTCACTCTTTCTTTGCATCTGTCTATACTTTCCACTGACCTCCGTTATTTCCTTTCCCTTTTAAGTTTCACAACTTTTATTATTCCTTCCTTCTGTTCTTCCCTTTTCAGCCTTCTCCCTTCCTTGTTTCTTCTTAAATTCTGTTCTCTATTCCTTTCTTTTTCTTCCTTGCTTCCCCATTCTATAGCTCTTTCATTTGATTCTCTTTACTTCCCTTTCTTCCCATCCTTCCTCTTTTTCCTTCCTCTGAAAGCATGAAAATCTCCAAAACTGGTGATACAAACGTGTCAGTTGTCAATGAAGTTTCACTCGACTAAATTCATTGTTTTTTTGTTTTTTTACTGCTTTCAAACAAATTTAAATTTGCCTGCACATTAAGACGCTCATTCTCAGTAAATGACTGTTATTTTTGCTTGGCTGTATCTCCTCTGGCTGCTCTCCTGTTTCATTATGTAGAATTCATTCATGATCAATTCAGAACAAAGACCGTACGGACCGCGTCAGCGGCCACTTGTAAATCTGTGTATTTAAAAGTACCTTTTAACACAGCCATTAGAGCCGCTGAGTGTTGTGAGGGAGTTGTGTTTTGATGATGTCAAAGTGTGCTGTGCCAGGACTTTCATCTCCCACTCCTGCTGGCTTCAAACGGGTCTTTTAAATGTGTCCGTGATAGGCCGAGGTAACGTGCACCCACCCTCCGCCCAACACCGTCTTCTCACAGCTCACCACGCCTGGATAGCAAGATTTTTACTAGAACCGTAAAGTCAAACATATCAGAGACGATAAAAAACCACAATGTAGAAAAAATGTATGTAAGGAATCAAGTTGAATCAATTTAAACTATGGCAATGGCTTCTGGCACTGATTGACTCAAAAGTGACTGTGGGTACTGACACACTTCCTTGCTGAAAATAAAGTTTAAATCAATTAATAACAATACTAATACTACTACTTATAATAATAATAATGTAGAATAATCCCTTCAAGAACAAAATCAAAGAGGTTAAACTGTAGTCGAGCATCTTATTGTCTTGAGGTTAAAACGGTTCTTCTGTTTAAATAATGCCCATTTCTGATATTTAATGTTCATTTATTTGTTTTTCTACAACGTAGGGATGCACAATGAAATGCAAGTCCTTTTATGCTACTTAAGATAAACTATTTTTTATGATGGAGGAAGTCTCAGCCTGAGGAAAGAAGCTGTTCTGTAGTCTGGTGGTTCAGCAGCAGATACTTCTGTATCTCTTGCCAGACGGCAGCAGCGTGAACAGGCTGTGGTTGGGGGGCGGGTGGGGTTTTCACCTCGCTGATATCCCTGATGCTCCGTAGATGGGTACTGATGATGCTCTGGGCAGTTTTAGTCCTCCACTGCAGAGCCTTCAAGTCAAATCATGATACTTATATATACACAGGCAGTTTGAAAAGACTTATTAATGGCTGTCTAACTCATAGGTAGTAAACACGACTCTCATACAGTGTGTTTAGAGGCTGCAAGTTGCCTTGAATCAGCTAAAATCTTTCCAAACAGGTCTGTTTAGTCTCATTACATTGAATTAATGTGCAATACAAAGGAGATTTCTTGAAGGGCCGAACTGATGAAACACAGCATGAATCTGATGAAACACTTGAATGTGCACTGACTAAATTAAAGAGCAGCGAGATGCAGTGTGTTTGATTGTATGAAGAGCACTCGCTGTATGGACGGCAGCCAGCGAGGAGCTTCGTCTCCTCTGAGGCCTCTCAGCCTTCGAGTTGGACGCCCACACGGTGCAAAAACACCTCCATGTTACACTCATCATGGCTGCCGAGCACACTGGAAATGTTTAGCAGAAAGCTAACGTAAGCACTCATTGTTGTTATTGTTTGGCTAACTTCAAGTGGAAGACATGTTTATTGTTTAAATGTGGCTGATCCCTTTACTGTAGGCTGCCAAATCAAAACCCCAAGTGTGTTCAAACTCTTACTTGCAGCTATGTGTGGAAGATCAATTAGAGTCCTCCAATTTACTATTTTTTTTCCAAAATACTACAATTATCTAACAGTATCTGTCTCTGATAATGAATGAGATGCTATTTGTAATAATTGTAACGTAAAACTTCACTTAATAATGAAAAAATAAACCTTAGATGGTGTATTTCTTTCTTACAAGTTGAAAGATTGACCTCTGCCCTTAAAGTTTGTGCAGTATGAGTAAATGTGTCATGTAATTTTTCATATTTTTCAACTCGTCGAATGTGCTCAGTTTTGAGAAAAATAAGAATCAGAATTTGAAGGTACCTCCAAACATGTAGGGGGCAGCATATCACCAGAGTAACTACCAACTGCTGTCACTATACTGTCTACTGTAAGTTAGTTTTCTTGGGCTGTGTAATCTTTAGTTGTAGCTATAGTCTATATTTGATCAGCTATAGAGACTGTTAGCTCAGTTAGCGGTGGAGCTAGTGGGCCTACTGCTCGCTGAAGTCTGTCTATATTGCGACCTCGTATCACAGGGGGAGTCACCGCGGGCGGGGGGCTCCACAGCCTGAACACAGCTGGAAACCAAACTGGGAGCGGACACAGGCTCTGAGACCGGTGGAGGCCACGGGAGATACAGTACGGAGGTGATTTACAGCAGCTCCGACGAGGACTAAGTTAACCTTATCACTCCGGGGACGACAGGACACAGCAGGGGGGGGACAGGAGAGAGGTGAAGCGGCAGAACAGCGAGATAGCGTCGGGCCTTTAGCAGCGACCGAAAACGGCGTGTAGAGATGGAATATTTCCACATCTTACTGTGAATTGAGGATTTACTTCAGGAAAACCAGAGGTGATTGTGGAAAGACAAACGTTTGATTTTGTTTGTCTCGTTTGAATGAAGTGTGTTGTACGATGAGTTAACGAGGAGATTGAGCTCGTCTTAGTTCGGTAAAAGAGAGAAACTAGAATTCAGAAGTTGTACGGTTGTATTTTTCTGTTTAATAAGGAAAATAGTTGTAAGAATATTTCCTTTCTTGACATTTTGTGAGCTGATTCTTCACATAAATAATGTTTGTTGATTTTCTGAACTTTTAAACCAAAGTTATGGCCATATCTTACACACTGCACCTTTAACTGACACCTGCCAGCCAATCAGATTAACCGAGGCCTTGTTACAAAGCAGCATTATATTACGCTGAACTGACTACACGACAAGAGAACTGGTTTCCAAAGATAAACGATTCAGTCGCAAGATCAAGAATGTATGAGAATGTTTTGATCACCATCAACTGAAGGTAAATTCTCCATGGTTTGTGCCAAATACTATAATATTTATCATACAGTAATAATTTAAACACTCACTGTCTGTATCCTTTTTCATATTTAAACAGATTGTGGGGAAAAATATCACCATCTTAAGCAAATACAATGTAATTATGAATAAAATCCATATCTGCTATATGGATTTTATTCATAATTACACAGCCGGTTTAACATTCAGCTCTGGTTGTTCAGTGAAGAGAGCCTCTTCATTTGTTTGGGAATAATGTTCCACTCAAACATGCGGCACAGCACAGGGTTACTCCAGTAACCTTTTCTATGAATAGTAAATGTCACTGTAATCAATTTTAGATGGGGGGGCTCTGCAGGTGGAGCCAGGAGTGGGCTGGGAGGAGGGAAAGGGGGTTGATGGGAGTTGCTGGGTGCCTCCGCCTTCTCTAGATGGTTTTGTAAAGGTGTCGTGAGATAAACAAACTGAGACTTAAAGAGCCCAAATATCTGTTGTGAGGAGCCGGGAGGAGGGAGGGATACACTCCAGTCTATATTTGATCAGGACTTTCACTTGTAGTTGAGTATTTTTGCGGTATTAGTACTTTCACTTCAGTGAAGGTTCTGAATACTTATTCCACCTCTGGCAGATTCACCCACCAGTATTGTGAGGTAGGATGACCTTAAGCTGAGGCCCACAGAGCTTTGGGAGCATCACATTAGCATAGTTCACCATTTACACATCCACCAAGGGGGGATGTAACACCGTGGAGTCCTCTGCTGAGTGGTAAATGCAAACACTTCTATATACTGGGTAAGTGAAACGGGTGAGAATGAGTAGATAAAAGAAAATTTGATTTAATATAATTTTGTTAAGTGTCCTGATGCTCACTCTGTTAGCAAATAAATTACAATTCAAATCTGCCATTGGATGTTGGATGACGCACCTGTGATTAGGAGTCAAAATTCAGCTCACGAAAATGTTTTCTCATCTCACTCTCATTCTCTTCTTTCTGTGTCGGCTGCGTAACGTCTAATAAAGCAGCAGCAGCCTCACCAACAATTTCCTCTGAACAGCAAACACACGAACACACAGACAACGGGGAGGGTGCAATCAAGGAGCAGACTGTATTATTTTCTCTTTTGGGAGTCGCAGCAAGCCGACAAAAACAAAACAAACTCCTGCAGACGGAACTTGTCTCGCTGTTCTGCATGAGGATGCCCCAGTCCTTAGACTAAAGAGCTAAGTCAGACCAGATCAGGTAAGTCTGATTTAAAGCCAGATCCAAAGGGGGGCGTGATCAAAGAAAAAAAACAGGTAATAAACTATGCATGTGTAGTTTAAAATGCAGAAATATTATAAAAGTAGAGTTCTCTGTACTAAAGACATTAGCTATTGATCATTCCATAACTCTAACCAAATGACTATTATTACAACCATGATGACAAACATTAACAAAGTAGTCATGTCAACCCAAACCACGATCTTTCCCTAAAACTTATCAAGTTGTTTTGTTCCAACCCATTCTCACCGACGATTTGTCATTCGCCCCTCTTCTGGGCGACACTTACACAATACACTTTTGAATAAACTGAGAATTTATTTTCCTGTTTGTGACAAAGCTAAGCTAACAAGCAGAAAAGTTTGCTGAGAAACCGCTAGCAAGTTTGTTTGCTCGAACAGCTTTATGTTGCCTCTATAATAACTTTTTATTGAATAAAATTGTGAGCAGTGGTAAACAAAATGCCAGGGTCAAGTAAACAGAAGGTAGCTACTGTGACTAATGAGCCGTGCTAGCTAGTGCTCGCGGGTTAGCTCGCCAGCTACAGCATGTTCACCAACTACTCCTGTGAGAAATGTCTGTCACCAAACTTCCAGCCCACGTATTTGAAGTGAATGAGCGAATGTTGCTCGGGGTCTCTCAACCGAAACAAAACAAGTAGCGTGGGATCATGGGAGTTGTTGTCTCCATTGTTAACCCCCACAATTACTGAAGAAAATCTTATCTGACGTGACTCAAGCAGATTTGTTCACAGACGAGGTACTTAAGTTTTATTCACGTTACGTTTAGTCACTCTCTCCTCACTCTCTGACTCTCTCCTGGAAGTTATATTATTATATTAATACTAATTGAAACGCACCGTAAGCTTGAATAAAATGAGGCTACAGATTTCTCGGGGTTTGAACGCTGTTGGAAACATTCAGGATAATGTAAGTAAACAGTTCAACAAAATATATAACAGATTATACTGAAGTGAAAACATACTGCTGCGTGTTGCTGATTGATTACGAACATTGTATCACTGCACTGAGTGAAACTAGCCTCTTTTTCAGATTTCAAAACGTTTAAAACAAGTGATATTTATCTCATTTTGAATGTAGAATCTGCAGCTACAGAAAAGTAGAAAAAACTGAATACTGAGACTGAAGTACCTCACATGCATACTGTACATTGATTCAGTCGTGAAGAGAAGCAGACATTTACAAAGCCTTTCTGTTGATGCGATGTGTCATTTTACTGTGGAGTAAATACGACCTGAATGAAATCAAACTGCTCCTCATTTTACTCGTTGACCCGCTCAAAGCCTCGGAGATCCAGCGGGTCACGCAGAGCCTCGGGGCCTCCCCGGCTGAACAGACTCTCTGCATCTTTGTCTGGTCCACAAGACAGAGCTGATGATGCTGCATGCATTATTTAAAGTCTCTCCAACTCCCAGAGTCGAAGCATTTTAATCTGCAGCCTCTCACAACCCCGTCTGCAGGGCTTAAGTTACTGACAAGCAGAGTTGAAGAGAAGACAGAGATTTTTCTTTCAAAAAGAAACTCTGTTTCTCTGTTGACGTGCTCCTCACGTCCTGAAAGGTGTTTTTCACCTTGTGATCAGAAGATAATAACTTGTGGGCTAATTATCTCATTATCTCATGTAATAAAGAACTTTAGCGGCTCTGTAGTTTTATCTTTATTTGTATCAATAAATTCCCTGAAGAGAACGAAGCCAACAAGTTTTGTCTGTGTTGTCCAAAACTTACTGCACGTATTGACATTTAAGACAAAATGTTTGCTTTATTTTACAGTCCACAATTATTACGTTTGTTGAAAAGATCGATGTAATTTGGTTATAATTTTAAGGAGAAATAAGATGGTGATAATGTTCTGTTCTGTTCCAAGTCCAGTTATTTTATAGGTGTATTAAAATGCTACACTTAAAATCAAGTAAATTAACCATTTATTCATTTATTATTAGAAACTTTGATCTCCATATGTTGAATTATGCCTGCCTTTAAATTTACACATTTTTGCATTTCGGCTGACCTGCTGTCCTATGACTGTAAAGACTCATGATTACACCGGCAATTAACTTGATTTAATTCATCATTACCCTTAAATAAGCACCAAAATACATAGTTATTTCCTGGAAACTATTATTATTAGGAAATTAGCAGGCAGACAGGAAAAATAAAGTGTTTCATCTGATTTTATTTTTCTGTTGACTAACTTCTCTACTGTTTCACTCCAATTTTAGTCAAAGGATAATTTGTAGAGGTGTAACGATTAGAGAAACTCCTTCATTTTAAGTGATCTCAGAAATCAGGAAGATCTTTATTTATTATTTTAGAAGACAGATGGTTTGAGAGAGGAGTAGAAGAAGCCATCTATGCCAAACTGGAACGACCATCGTCAAACAGAGGAGGTGGTCTACGGCATCAACTATCGGCCACTTACAATGCTCTGAAACGGTCCGTTCGTGCCCACTGGAGTCAGACTCATGTCAGCTAATAGGGCCACTAACTGCACGGATAACTGAGCTAACAACCAAAGATATCCGCAGCATCCACAGTTAGTGACTACAGCCCTACTTGTTTAGAGGGACCTTTGACATATTGCACCTTTAACTACGCCTTTAGTTCAGAACAGTTCAATAACAACACAAGTTTAACTTGATAGAGACTTTGGAGCCACAGACTTTAGCTTCAGCTAACATGATCACTGAATGATCGGAAAGCCCTCGAAATATTCCTGTGTTGTCTTTCCATTTCATCTGGCATGCTTCAGATTCTTTATGGTAAACCCAACAGAGAGGACACGACTGATTCATCCCAAAGCAACGTGGCAACAAGGCGACCTGGTGGAGGATGACAACAGGCGTTCCTGAGGGAGTTTGATGATAGAGAGTACAGCTGTGTGACCTGCTGCTTCCAATGCATCACCATTTATCTCTTGTCCTCCAGAGGAAACAACATTTTTTTCCTGCTGTGCAGGATTTCTTTTTCTCTCAGTCTGAAAAGAAGCAGCGTGTCTTCATTTCTGAAGGACTAACAACAAAATTGGACATTTCGCATTGATTCTGAGATATTTTGCCTCTTTTGAACTCTCAATGTTGACAAAAACATCTTGGCATGACTTCATTTTCTCCTCTTAAACAGCATGAAAAGGCTAAATAGAATCAAACAGCAGAATGGATCCAGGAGAGCAGAGTACATCCCCAATACCTGTTATTTACCTGTTATAGGGCGCTTTTACGTCCACGTATTCAAAAGGACACAATATCCATGAAATTATAGGCTGTAGGTGCCTTCTCTTGCCTTGAAATGGCTTACAGGGATTCCATCAACAGAGAATTATTAGAAAATATTAATCCAGACCAGTACTTCCTCCCAACATTCATGTAATGAGCTGAGCTGAGGCAAAGCTCCACTCCAGAACTGTGACCACAGTTCTGAAGTATGGCGGTCTCTTACACATTAACCAGAGCTGAGCACAGACCACATGTCCATAGACTGTAATATTACACCATTAATACAGTACTATGAGTTAGAGAAATCCATGTAAATGGAATTCATTGACATTATCAAAGAAGAATATGTTAATTTTAGTCAAATTACTTCAGGGCATTTTTAGCTGTTTGAACATTTACTTGAACCGCACTCCTATCTGTAATTACATTTTAGATATCCATAGCATCGCATAGCTAGTCAACATTGTACTCTCACTCGTCAGAAGAGTGCCCAGAGTGAAAATTTTAATTTTAAGATCTTAAATTAGGATCAGCCTGAGACAAGAGAAAGGCTCTTTCTCAGGAGCCGAATTTAAGAAGTGTGGAAAAAAATGTTTAAAATGTCATATCGATCTTAAGTTGAGCTCAGTTATGTTTAGGAGAAATAGACTAAACAAAGACAAGATCCTATTTTTAATGTTCCCGTAGTAGAAATTGTATATGAATATGTACAACTTTGATTGCGCTAGTCAAAGCTAAATTCAAGATATCTAAAAAGTGTCTGTTTTAACATGTAATAGCTCGACTTGATACACGTTGCCGATATACGTAATTGAAAAAGATGCAGACGATTCAGATATCGTCATTCATCCTGGGACAGATGACGTCACTTTTGCCATTCGTGTGTACTGGACTTTCAATTTCAGATCAATTTCAATTGCATTTTATTCCGTTGATTGGGCTGTGATTGGATGGACCTCCATGTCAGCCACTCATGTTCCCTTCAAGATTAACTGTGTGTCTAAACTGCAGGAAATACAGCTAAAAGAAGTATGTTTTCATCAGTCATTATTGCATCTTCTCTTTTTTTCAATCCAGTAACTTTCCCATCACAAGCGTGGATTTGACTCGTTGATCAATTGTTTTTATTCTCCACTCAAATTCAAAATGTGCCACACAACAGTTGGGGAAACATTAGAAAAGCATCTGAGGTTGAAAAATATAGTTCTGACATGATCATATAAAAATAATTCAATATCATAATGTGGTTGTGGATGTGGGTCATTAATCAGAAGATACCCTCCTGCTTAATCTTTGCAACAAAGTCATATTTAAATTACAGTCATTAGCATGATTTCTTCCATATAAACATAGAGCGGGAGGGAATATATATATAGATCATGTGTGACCTGTAATAATCCCCCGTGGTGTGCTACGTTTCCTCCCCTGGTGGCGGAGCCGACCAGGCGAGCGTCACCTGAAGCAGCTCACACAGCAGGTCGCACATGACGCTCCAGCCTGGTCTCACCAAATGGCGTAACACGCCAATGTTTTACATGTACACATGAATCTTTTCTCATGTCATGTTAGGTGTGAATGTCATAGAAAACAAAAATGTCAGGTGACGTAGAGGAAGAAAGTCTGCACAAGAAGGAGGTGGTGGGTGGTGGGTGGGTCCAACAAACCTGGGGACCTTGCTCCAGGAGACCGAAGTCTGTGTCCCATTGTTGGTCAAGGAGTTTTATGCCAAAACAACCAAACTGCAACTGTTGGTCACGAGACAGTGAAGGTCACATGACGAAAGTCAACCGACATAAAATGCTAACGACACGCAAAAAAGCTTAATGTGGACGTTGTTAAATAACGCACAAAAAGCTTAGAATGCGTGAAATGACACGCACAATCTCATGAAAATTGGCGTGCAATTCATAAACACCATCCCATGGGATCATGAGACTTTCATGGACTTTCACCCTGCAGTTATTCGTAGAACTCTGGGGCAGAAGATATGAAAATAAAAAAACTCCAGTATTGTTTTATTTATATTCAACTCTCATGTTTTAACTTTCTGAACATAAGACAATTTATCTTTTTTGTTCTTTTACACTTTGCACAACTGCAGTCCACTCGTAACTGAGGACGATTCCAGAGTTAATCTTTCTGCTCGAGGGAATCATCGAGTAAAAACATTGTCGTCTGTCTCAGGTTTTCCCACAAACAATCCAGCCACTCTTTCCTTTTTATCCTATCGTGACTTCTGCAGTCAGAGTTTCCTTTTTGAATTCATGCTCTCTTTATTTTGATCTTATTCAAAATTTAACATCTTGTGCAGCTAATTCAATCAAATATCTATGACTGGAGCTCCTCCACGCTCACCAACCACCCTGTCCTCCAACATGAAAGCCAGGTTTTAAAAAACAGCGGTCACAAATTCCACAAGGGATGATGCAAAAAATATACAAAATAACACTTTTGTGCTTAAAGATATGTAATATTTCAACATTAAAATTAAAATGCCTAAAAATGACTAGACCTTTGTTTTTTAATTTGTTAACTTGTGTACTTAAATTATCCCAAATGTTTCCAACATGTTCAAACCCAGAGAAATCTGTATTTTATTCAAGGTAACGGTTCATCTCATTTGTTCGCTTTTTGCTAATACATCCAGGAAAGCCGAACAGCATCGGTGAGACACTGAATTTTAACTTGAAACTACTTTATTCAGTGTATTTATCGGTTTTAATTAGCAGGTCAGTTTGTTTTGGAGAGGAGGAAGCCTGCAGATAATTTGGCTCTGGGTAAAACCAACTGCGCTAACATTAGCGGCAGCTCGGCTCGCAGTTCCTCCTAGGGAAGTTTAAACGCTGCAATCAGGCAAGTGAAATGCATTTCCAGATGAGCTGCATGCGCTAATCTGTCTTCCTACCAATCGTTAAACAGGATTGATGATATAAATCTGACATGACATTATAGAAGTTAACTCTGGGGTCAACGATGCTGTTTACGAAATAATGTTACTATCATTAAATATCTGTGGAACGTTGTTTGTTAGACACTCTAACTCTCTAACTCTGGCTCTGTAATCCAGCCTTGAACTCTTTCTGGAGACTTTGTAAAATTAATCCATGATGATGAATCCGACACCAAATGTTACTGTTGTTGTTAGCATGGTTCTTAGCCGTCCACTGGCAATCCAATGGTCGGAAGCTGGCGACCGTGAGTAAACATAACGTGATCAAATCTTAATGTCCGTTAACGTTTCGCCCGTGTCACATCAGATACTACGACTCCCATGATCCCAGACTACTTACATCTCTTGTTTTGATGGAGAATCCCTATAGCAGTGGAAAAACAAACTTCAGAATAACAAAACCAGACATCCAGACATAAAAATTGAGGTGATTTAAATAATTTCCTGTCTGATATTTTTTCTCTCTGTTCTCTCAGTTTGTTGTGATTGAACAAAGAGGCTGTAACGCTCCCCCCCGGCCCTCAGATGCACATTTTGTATGCTATATGCAATCATGGTGCCATTTTCATCTAAAGAACAAGAGACAAGAGGAGTGTGTGGTGTGATAGATAGATAGATAGATAGATAGATAGATAGATAGATAGATAGATAGATAGATAGATAGATAGATAGATAG
>JBBPCS010000374.1:12506171-12523116 GCA_037974645.1 Hollardia meadi
GCAGCTAGCAACTGATCATCCAAAGGCAAGCTAATGTTATCCAACTAGCCAACCAAAACACACACAATATATATATACATTTCTGTTTGGTGGGAGCCGCTCTAACTCTTGGCGGACTCCTCTTCTTCACTAGCTCCACTATGTTAGCTCCACTAGCTAGCTACACCGTTGCCACTGTATAGGACGGGAGCGCGCAGAAACGCCACAGCGGAAAATCTGACCCGTATGCTTCACATAGAAAACTGAATACAGCCCGTTATAGGCAACCTAGAAAGCCTTTTTTTAGGTGGTCACAACCCGTGCACACATATATAACAATAATAATAATAAAACAGTGACTAATACGTGTTAATTTCCTCAGAAAATTCCACAATGCACCTTTAAAGTAGCCTGAGAGGCAAAACCCAGGGGAAATTTAATCTGTAGGTACTTAAGTTTACAGCTGTGATCAAATGAAACAGACTCAAATGAATCGATCGACACTGTTTAGAGAGGTTTCAGTAAGAAAGTTGGCCTGAAACTATAAAAGTCAGCAGGACATCCCCAGTGGAAATGACTCCTCTGAGTCCTTGAGTGCAGTCGCTGCTGTTACAACATATTCCCAACATATTTCATTCCCTCACTGTGTTGACAAGAGCTTCACGCCAATGTGATGTTATCTGTAAACAAAAGTGCTCCTCCTGCTCCTGCTGGCTCTCAGCACAATCACCAAAAACACGCCTTGACTGCTGTTTCACAAACATTCCTCAGCAGAGCAGAGTGCAGGCAGACATCTCCTCAGTAGCCTTTAACCTTTTAATTCAATGTCTCACAGTCTGATGCCATTTAACGGGATGAGATGTCACAAATGATGATGGACAAGCCTACAGAGAACCCCGACGAGGACAGAGTCTCCCTCAAGAGCGGGGGGAAGACGCCGACCAACGGTGCCGTGAAGGAGACGCTGGGCATGCTCCGTTCGACGTTGAGGAACAGCATCCAGCGAGTGGCTGAGAGGAGCCCGCTGTCGCCCGGAGGCAAGGGGTCAAAGGTCACACCTAAAGCAGGGGCGGCCGGCAATGAGTCGGGGTCACAGCCTCCTCCGTCACCCAGTGAGTACCGTCATGGCTGTCGTGAGACCTGCTGTGAAATGGGATTATTGCAGGCAGGTAGAGTAATATGTCCTCTCAAGGTCAGAAGAGCAGAAAGGAGGTGAGATTTGTCACCACGAGCTGTATAATCAGCATGTGTGGCTTCCTGGAAAGATAAACTAAAATTTTATTGTACCGAATTACCTGTTTTATTGGACTGGCTCCTGTTATGCTCCTTTAATTATTTATTGCATACATTTCCCAGCATTCCATTGAGCACCCACACCATGTGTGAACTTTTTCCACCCTGTGTAGGCGGAAAAAGTTCTAGTGTGGGAGAATAGTTCAGAAAGAGCAAGAAAGACCGTTTTTCCAGTTGAGGAAAAGCCAAACATCACTAAACATGACTAAAAACAAAACCTGCTGCAGTTGTAGAGATGTGTTTCTGAAATCGCATCATAACATACTGCCTAATACACACTCAGTCAGTATGTACTGCATGCTGCATACTAGTATACTAGAAGTATATTCAAGCAACACGACCACTCTGCGAATGTATCAATCGTAACATTACTGGTCTCCTTATCCATGTTCCAGCTACTGTTGGATGGAATTTTTTTCCATAAATGTAAATCAATATTATCTATTTCACTCAATGTAATATTTTACCATATTATTTGAAGGCAAAGAGAAGCAGAGGAGGTGGTTGAGTTGAGGAGGTGTCTCTGCCTGTGGACGTTATCTTATAAAGTTTACCTAAAGCGGCGCTTAAATTGAATAATAATGGAAATTAAACAGAATAAATGCGATTCAGTTGATAGAAATGTTGTTGTTGAGGTTGTGCTGCAGTGGTGTGTGTGTGACTGAGGGGGAAGTAGGTCACCAACTAGCTAGCTAGCTGGTTAGAACGCTAACGTAGAATCTCTGTGGTGCGGACAGCAGATGGGAGAAGTTAGCCTTGAACACTTTCTGTCAGGCAGCTTCCGGGCAACTTTCTGACAGAAAGTTTCTTCAGTCAGAAAGCATGTATTATAGATAGTCACAAATCATGCAAAGTTAGTATAGCCTTGTGGTTGAGTGGGTTGTATCTGGGGCTTGCACCTAGAAGACGGGTTCATATCCTGAAAGTGTCTGTTTTCCCCTTTGTTCTCAGTAATTATTTTATTGTTTTGGTCGCACTTTGTTTAGGTTTAGGCACCACAAACACTTGGTTAGGTTTAGACAACAAAAACACTTGGTTATGTTTAGGAAAACATCATGGTTTGAGTTAAAAATACACCCTTTTACAACATTTAACACGTGTTACAATAGTGTTTCTGGAAGAAAGCCTTCAAGGCTAACTTCTCCCATGTGCGCCGTGCAGCACAGTAAAAGTCCCATATGAATTTGAGACTGATTGGCGAATCTGTCCCTGGGGGGGGCAGGTCTTAAAAGCATACCGAAGTTTGATTGACACATTATGAGCCAAAAGTTTGGGAGAAAATTCGGGGGAAAAAACAGCCCTTTGTCCGAATTAGCATGACGACTCACGGTAATCCGGACACGGTCACATTCACGTTGGATGAAATGCCTCCGTAAATGTGTGTCTGTGATCTTAAGAACATTTCTGTTGTTTATCTAGTGGGAGATATTGTTATTAAAACCGGTCCTTTGCCGACACGCCTCTCCTCACCATGTTGCGTCCTTCCGGAAAAGCCTGAATAAGGCTGCATGTGTCACTAAGCTCTCCCCTTTGTTGTTTCAATTAATGTTTTTTAGAGGTTGGAAGAAGCAAAACAATCCAGTATTTCACAAGAAATCAAGGACTTTGACTTATTTAGAATAGAAAATCATGTGTAGCATGTTTAGCGTATTTAGGCTGATTGGATCGCTATCAGTCAGGCTCAATTTATTCTAAAGCAGGTGTTTCCCAGACTTGAGTCTGGAGCAAAGAGGAGTAAAAAGATAGTCCAAACATTTAGAGATTTCTGCAGCATTTTGCAGGGTTATAGTCTTTCATTTCAGATGAGCACATGAGGTCATTTCATTTAGAGAAAGTCCTGTGGATTCTTTTAAAATCCGTCTCTCTGTCAGAAGAAATGAGGACAGACTGCCTTTAAAACTGAGACTTTTATATTCTGGAGCTGAGCCAAACTAATTAAACTCATGACTTAATCTTTGCATTCCTCAGTTGGTTTAGTTGTAGGTCACTGTGAGGACGAAACGCTGCCAAGTCATGCACACATATAAATGTGACCAAACTGAAACCATATCTGTTTCAAGCACTAAGTTTTATTTCTTTTGCTACTGACGTGACAAAAAACCCCCGATGTGATTGTGAAACGAGGAGAAACTTTCTGCTGTTATCAGCCGTCTCTCTCTCTCTGCCTTTCCGTCAGGTCTGAGCTCTGGCTCTTCGCTGACGTCTCCTCTGAAGAGCATCGGAGGATTTTTCCTAAAAAAAGAGGAAGACAAGGGCGACGTCACGCCACAGACAAGTAAAGGTCTGACACGTTCAAACACAGGTAAAGCAGTCAACGATAAACAATAATGTATCAGCTGACATTTTTACTGTTTCTAGATTGTTTTTAGATCGCCAAAAAACAAATAAAGTAAATCATTACTTGAGCGTTACACTTATATTTGATTTGGTAAAACTAGTAATGAGGAACAAGCCATGAAAAATAGCCCCAGACCAAAAGTACAAGAGAATGTGGAGAGGAGGGATGTCCACATACTTTTGGCCAGTGTATATTAAAGGTACAATATGCAGCTTTACTAAAAAGAAAAATAATAGTAAAAGTACAACTATAGGTATGTACCTAAATGGCTCAGAACCATTTTCAGAACCATTTTCATTGATTACACCTGTGCTACACATCAAAATGGCTCCAAAAATGCCTGAAAAGAAAGAAATCATGTCTGTTAACATAAACTTTTCCCTCCCCAGATCCCAATATGGCCGGGTTCGGTGACTCTCTCATGAAAAAAGTAGCGTCCAGCCGTCGAAGCCTGAAATTCGCCATTAAGAAGGACAAGAATAAAGGCCCCACACAGGAGCCGCTTGTCCCCGTCTCTGAAGTCTCAGCGGAGGAGAAGAAGGAGGCAAAAGAGAAGGAGGTGGTGGAGTTGGAGGAGATAAAGGAGGCGTACACACTGCCAGAAATACCACACACACCACTGTCAGGTAATGCCTTTGCTGATGTGCTTGAACGGCCACCAGTCATATTACCTCTGGCGGCCATCTTGGAGGACTGAGCTGTCCTTACTGTTACTGTAACATGTGTGCGCTGTTGTGCATTCGAAATAACATGTAAAATATACTTTTATTATGAAAGTACCATAAAAACACAGCACATACTGTAAGTACAAAGATGCAACAGATGTACTCTACTTAAAATCATGCATTAACTAAGTGTAAGTAGTGTTTAAAGACATTCGGAGCTGCACACTATGAATGCTACCGTTTCTTGCAGTGTTCCCAAACAACTTTCTGTCTCTTTCTCTGTTTGCCTTTTATCTCTCCTCTGTTTTGGCAACAAAAGCTGACACTGATAGGAATCTTGTTTTTTGCGAAATACTCACGGGTTCAGTTGTCTGTAGACAATGTAGCCACAGCCAGTCTGAATCCTATACCTCAAAGAGAAGTCATTGTCTGTTAAACTGACAGGTGATTTCTTCTGATTTTAATTATTTAATTTCAGTTTTCCTGCTGTTCTTTGCTCTCTGATTAGTTGAGAATGTGTCTGTTGAGAGTAATCATACATTGTTTTATTGACTAACAGTGTTTTCCCTCTTTCCTCTCTCTTTTTTAAAGCTCTGCAGCCATTAGGAGAGATTAATCACCCTCTCTGTTTTTTTTCCCAGTGATGCAGATCAGTAAGCTGATAGAGATGGAGGTGCTGGAGGAGGCTCACCTGAACCTGCTTGCCCTGCGGCAGGAGTTCCTGCAGGAGCGAGAACTGTGTGGGGGGGACTCGCCCATGGAGCTAGCCAAGAAGGAAAAAGACCTCAGCCTGCTCTATGGAGATCTGAGGAGCAAAATCAACACCATTGTACGCGACTCCAATTCGCTTCCCTCCAGAAACAAGGGGCTGCTGGTTCCCGTGGCCCGCATCATCCAAGAGGAGGAGAGGAGAGCCCAGGAACCCGGTGGGCTTCCGGGCAGCTGGATGGAGTCCTGGAGGGAGGCGGTGGGCGAGGGGGTGCAGGCGAAGGTGGAGAGCGTTCACCTGGAGCGGAGGGAGCAGAACGCCTCCTGGTTGGCGGTTCATCTGGGTCTGCTGGGCAAGGCCATCGTGGAGGACTTGGAGAACGTGAAGAGGGAGCTGCGGTGGTCCTACCCGCCCAGTTTCAAGGTCTTCAGCACCTACGTGAGGAGTTACCACAGAGTCGTCGGGCAGCACCTGAAGAAGCTGGAGCAGCAGGTGACGGAGCTGAGGGACCTGTACGCTCTGCTGGACTGGATCATCAACCGCTACAAGAGGTCAGGGAACATAGGCAGGCCTCAAAACTTTTTCACAAGTTGAATTAAAAGATTTAAGACTTTTTATCTCTCAGATTTTGACCACAAATTTGTTATCCGTGTTTCCGTGTTAGTGAGC
Source organism: Hollardia meadi (assembly GCA_037974645.1). NCBI lineage: Eukaryota > Metazoa > Chordata > Actinopteri > Tetraodontiformes > Triacanthodidae > Hollardia > Hollardia meadi. The sequence continues at coordinate 12,511,825 of JBBPCS010000374.1, forward strand.
ACTTCTCCCTTGCCAAGGTAATCCATCTACCGACAGGTGTGGCATATCGAGATTAAACAACATGATTGTTGCACAGGTGTGCTTTGGACTTGTCACAATAAAAGGCCACTCTAAAATGTGTAGTTTTATCTTGATAAGAGACATTTATTAGGCAACGACGCTCGCCCACATGACACCATACACGCCATCTGCCATCCGCCTGGTACAGTGTAAACATGGAGACATCCGTGAAGAGAACACTTCTCCATTGATAGCGAGCATTTGCACACTCAACTGCAATCAGGTCAAGACCCCAGTGATGACAACGAGCTCACAGATGAGCTTCCCTGAGACGGTTTCTGACAGTTTGTGCAGAACCGGGTGGCTGCTCTCGGACGATTGTTCGGGGGAAGAAGCCGGATGTGGAGGTCCTGGTCTGGCCTGGTTACACGTGGTCTGCGGTTGTGAAGCCGGTTGCATGTACTGCCAAATTCTCTGAAATGACTTTGGAGACAGTTCATGGGAGTGACATGAATAATCAGCTCACGGGCAACAGCGACTGCACGCTCCCTCAAAACTTGAGACATCTGTGGCGCACACCTGCGCAGCAATCATGTTGTTTAATCAGCGTCTTGAAGGAGAACCAACATGGATTTAAACAAGCTTGAGCTCAAAACCTGAGAGGAATAAAGCATAAACAAAGTTTAAATTCAACTGCTGTTGTACAGATACAAAAGGTATCATAGTTAACAGAACTGACTGATATATTCCTCTTCCTCTGTGACATAGAGCTCGAGTGTTGTTCAAAAACTATTAAAAACACAGCAATGAGCCACACTGTTGCACTGGGTGACATGTTCCATGTTACCATGAACACACACACACACACACACACACACACCGTCCTTAAACTGAAAATAGAAAATAGTCCCAAACAATTGTTCTTCTTTTCCGAGTAAGGTTTGCTGAAAACTACAGGGACCAGCTGTTTTACGAAATTACTTAAAAATTTTTAAAGCCAAAATTTTAATTATTTTTGCCTTCGTCCCTCAGGGCAATGTTAGGGGGCTACAGGGCAAAAAACCCACCCTATCTGCATAATGTGTGCACCGTGTTGCCTCCAAGTTCCCATTATATCCAATTCAGCCAGTGCTAATGTATCAAAAAAGCTATTAAAGCTAGACTTTGACACACAAGACATCTAACAATACAGGACCCACCTAAGTTGACACTGTAGCTCTAGTGGTGGAAATTCCCAAACAAATGTGCAATTAATCAAATTATTGACATGCAGTGAACCTGGTGGACAGTTGTTGGAAATCTAACATTAACCTGTGGATTATTTTACTCACCTATGTGATAAATAAGATCTGGTCGTGGAAACATCCAGACAATCAGTTATAAACATCACAGCGACGTACAACCAAATTATAGCACATACAGCAGTTTGCTAAGGCTTATAACACCAACAGAATCAGTGCATGCATTTTTCTCTCCATTCAATTATGAGAAAATTACATTAAGAGATATTAGGAAATGAAAAAAAGAGGGGGCTGACATGTAGTCAGAGACATCTTGTGCCTGTTTAGTCTCAAACTTAAAAAAAACGCATCTCGACCGCCACACATACAGTAACGCTGTGTTCACAGATGATGCAGACAGAGATGTTTAACACCACCGAAGCACCAGTGAAAGAAACGAGGCAGTGTTGAATCAGGCCACGCCAAACAAACAAAAAACTGTGCTCGGAACAACATTTGGGAGACCAAAAATAAACAGCTGATCTGATAAAAAAAAAGAAAAAAAAAGAGGCACAACACTCTCTCGAGGCCAAAATGGAAAATTTGAAATCAGGTCATTTCCACATTTCTCACAGATTATGTAAAGTAGCGTCCTAAAAAAAGGCTTCTTTATGCAGTGTATCGCACTGTAACAGATACTCATACAACAAACCTCCTGGGAAAATGATTATAAACTTATTAAAGCAGCATCTTGAGACTCAGCTGCAGCGTTTAACAGTGTACTGCATTTACTTTGAAATAACTATCAAACATCACAAAGTTCTGGTGAAATCCGCAGAGCTTGTGACCTGATTTCTTCATTCCCCTCCGACGTGAAGCAACACGTCTTCAGCATTCCTTCCGTGCCGACTGTGAAATGTTGTTAAATGTGGCCTGTTTCACCTTCGACAGCGAGAGGATCATGGGAAGTCTGTCGCTGCAGCCAGACATGAAGGACGAGAGCAGTGATCTGCAGCTGGAGGACGACCTCCTGAAGCAGCTGAAAGACAAGTACTGCTGCAGAGTGAAGGTGAGCTCCCACTGAGGACGCTCATTATCTGACACGTCTGGGAATTTAGCAACTTTGAAAGGTTTTTATTCAAAACAAACACGTTTTTCTGGACTGATGCCAGTTTTTTAGACCCAGTATGAAGAAGGCAGGCCGTTTAGTCCTTCATGTTGTAAAATAAGACATTTAAGGACAAGATAACAAAAAAATTAAGCGCATCATCAATGACTTGGTCCTCAACCTTCATCAGGTTAAATTCAAGATGGATTTAATGAATTTTACCTGATGAATGAAAGTTTACCTTTTTTGATTTTGATTATTTGACTTCTGTAAAGTTTCCAAAAATCAACATCGAGGATGTAATGTTGTTGCTCACATTTCAGTAACAAAAAACACAACACGCATGATGAAATTTAGCTAAAAATATAATTATTTTAAATTTTAAGAGGTGAGCTGCCCTCCAGCTTGAACTCTTATAGTTTGACCTACAAAATAAAAGCACAAAAGTCACGAAGCCAACTTCTCTGTGCTTTAGGCTCCTGCAATAACAATAAAAATTGGATCACTAAACATTTGCATATTATTCTGCGTTATTGTGATTGTGTTTATACAATCACAGAGGGGAAGATAAATTAATAAATTAGTATCATTTCTCAGAAAACGTTTTCCGTCTTGCTGCTGAGGCTGAAACAAACTCTCGAGTGTAAACTTCCTCCTCACTTCTCTCTGGTTGTGTTACTGCAGGAGGACATGAGATCTTCACTGGACAGACTCACTGAACTTGAAAACCAGGAAGTATGGAAGGACAACAGGGATCCGGAGAAGGAGGAGGACTTCTTCGACTGTCCGATTCACATGGACATCTGGACGGTAACTGCTGTTTTATTTCATGTGGTGTGCTCACAGTGAAACTAATCTTTTCTTTAAATATTATATGTGTGCTGTTGTGTATTCGAAATAACATGTAAAAATCATCTGTATATTATATTTTTATTATGAAAGTACCATAAAAAAAACATCAGTGTGTCTGTAGTATATTACTAAGACATAATTCATGAAAGCACATACTGTATGGACCTAAAGGATACAACAGATGTGGAAGAAATACCTCATTCTGCTTAAAATCATACATTAAACATAGAAAATATACAACTATAATTCCTAATTTAGGATATTTTTATTTTTAAATGATTAAAAAACAAGTAAATTAAATATTGATACATTAATTAAAAGTAGTATTTGGAAAAAAAAGTTGTTTTTTTTTCTACTTTTGTGTGATTTTGTTGTTGTATAATTTGTGTTTTTCTTTTAATTTATCTCTTAAAATGTCCAAATAGGGTGAATATTTCTGAATTAATCTCATCAACCATGATGCAATGCAGAGATTCGACCACATGTAGGCAGCAGAGAGCTTCTTCGTGGTTCTCACTGAATTCTGTTTCCTCTCTGCAGAAAGTGAAGGGAAATGTTGTGAACTCTCAACAAATTGATGCCCAACTGGAACTGAGAGTCATCTCTTCCTGTCTGGAAGAGCTGAAACAGTTCCCCAAGAGGTATGTCAACACAGGAACACATTCACTGAGTTCAAGTTATTATTATATACAAATAACTAAATGTTAGTCATTTTTAGATTTGACTGAAATGTTTACGAAGCAAGGTCGAAGCGTCCTAGAGAGGAAGACTTTCACTTTATTTTCCCTTTAAGGGAAACACATAAACACATCCTCAGAGCCTCAAACTGAACCTCAGGATAAAATATAGTTCTGAGAACATAAATGTAATAATTTACATGTAAGAAATCTTAATGTGTCACAATGTGTTTTTTTGATTTTATTTTTCAGCTGTGCTATCAGTGTGACTCTAGGGATGGTAACTGGTTTGTTGTTTGGTCCAGACTGAAATATCTCAACAATTATGGGATAGATGGAAATTTATCACAGGCATTCATGGTCCTCACAGAAAAATTTGTAATAACTCTGCTGAACGTTTGACTTTTCATTTAGCGCCATCATCAGGTCAGAATTTAAAATAGCTTCTGACCAAATGTTTAGAGCTAATTTGCAAAAAGTTAGCATGCTAGCAGGCTAAACTAAGATGATAAACATGATCAACATTATACATGCTTACCATCAGTACACTAGCATTGTCATTGTGAACATGTTAGCATGCTCACGTTAGCATTTAGCGTCAAACTGCTCTCGTTAGCATTTAGCTCAAAGCATCCCTGTGGCTAGTACAGCCCCACAGAGCTGCTAGCATGGCTGTAGACGGTTAGTCTTGCTACAGAGTCAAAGCAATTACATGTTGCGACACAATGATAAACCTGCAGATAAATATCATAAACTCTTCAGCTCTGTGGTGCTTTTTAGCCTCTTTTAGCCCGTTGTTTGTCTTGTTTGTCACCAAGTATTATTATAGATGCATTGACATAAATAAAGATGGCTGACACGTCTCTTCTTCCTCCCACTGTACAAAAATGAAGCCAGAGTAGCCCAGATATGAGCGCTGCCATTGACGCGGATGTCAATCATAACATTTTTATAGCATTAAATAACTAATTAAAACCAAACTGATCAGAAAAAAACACTTGAACAAACATCAGCGTGATAAGAACTACCTAAAATGACAGAAAACCATCTTTGGGAAAAAATTTTTAGTTTTGGCCCATGTCCCATCTGCTAACATGGAGGGGGAGGGGTTTATGACCTATACTGCAGCCAGCCACCAGGGGGCAATATAAATATTTTGGCTCCAGTGTTGGGGAGCTCTCATGTTGTCCAATGGTATCAACTCATTATCAGTTCTTGTAGTATCTATAAATTAGGACTTGACAATTAATTTATTAGTGAAGAGGTCGGACCAGGCCAGAGGAATAAGGAAAGTCACTTTGTGGAAGAAGATGCCTCTTGGTACACAATAAAAGGAAGGTAGATGTGTGAGGGAACCCGCCCACAGAAAACAAACCAAAATATACCTAAAAATGGGATCCCACTCTCTGGGCTTTAACCACACTGTTGTGTGATTTTCCTGTTGGGTAATGTTAGAATATTTATGACTAATACTGTTTTTAACTGACCCACGCAAGAAAGGCCTCTGAAGATCATGTGTGCATCATCTACTATATCATTCTTTAGATACATTTTCAACTGTTTTCTCTGGAGGCGTTTTATCTCTGCAGCAGCAAATTTAGCAGGAGAACAGAAACAGAATTAAAACATCAGAGACAACAAGGTTATAAAACATTAAAAGGGATAAAACTGGAAGAGCATTTAAGTAATTGTCTTCTATAGATTATCTCAGCATTGTTTTTTACTCTTGTTACAGATGTTAGCACAACTCTTGGCTGCTCTCCTGAATACAAATTACATAACATGGGATACATTACAAAGCCAAAAGTATGTGGACACCTGAACAAAGTATGGGGACACCAAGAACATTATTATTGAACGTGTCACTCCAAAACCTCGGCCGGTAATATGCAGCTGTAACAGCCTGCACTCTTCTTCACAAGTTCCCACTGATGTTGGGTGATCAGGTCGGGCTCACAGCTGGTGCTCCACCTCATCCCAAAGGTGTTCGATGGGGCTGAGGCCATTTGAGTTGTTTGGGATGCAAATTGGGAAAAAAAATATTTCTTGATGGAGCTGGCTCTTTGTTGGAACACGAAAGGGACTTCCTCAAAATGTTGAAACAAAGTTGGAAACACACAATTGTCTTAAATATCAACGTGTGCTGCAACTTGCCGATTTATCTTTATCAGACAAAAGAATGTGTCCACATACTTTTGGCCATATAATGTACTTTGAAAGCTATATGAAGCTTTTCTCCTTAAAGCAGAAGGTCTCCCCCCTCATCAGTCAACAAAGCTGGTAGCAAACTATTGTCTAAAATATCTATTATATGTCCATAATATATAATAGTTTTTTTTGCACAAAGATATTCAGACATGTATCCACATACTTTTGGCCTGGTAGTGTTTTTGCTTGATTTGACTTCATTTATTCAATTTTTTTTCTTTGATCCGAGGACATGAATCAATGTAGCATGCTCTCATACGTTTTTGGATTTGTTTTATCTTATACTTGTATATATATTAGATTAACCATGTACAGCATATTAGCAGGCACTATAATTTTTTATATTTAGAGTTAGTTTGGGTTCAGTTTTTAGTTACATGTGTGTCTTTAATCTTTTTTTCAATATATCTTAATATGTTTTCTGTTATGTTTTTTTCTATCTGCATATTTTCAGGTGTTCTTATTATTTTGTCCACCCCCTGAAGGCTTCTTCTCTGTAAAGTCTCCTCTTTCCTCTGCAGGTTTGAGACCGAGTTCAGGCGTCACTGCAGCGCTCTCAGACCACAGCCTCTTTGGACTGAGTATCAGATAACCTACATCAACAGCTTCACTGCTTTACAGTAAGTCACATGACTTTCTGAAATTACCCAGGAGGCAGCGCGACAAACTGACTTGCTCTGCCAAAACCACAAAAGGGGGCAAACCATCTGCTGCCTGCAGGGGGAAAAAAATCTGTCACCAGATTCACTGAGCGAGGACCTGTTGGGTTTGTTTTGTTTGTTGAAATGAGACAACAGCTGCTTTGATTTCAATTAAGATCCTATGAAAAAGTAAAGCACCTTGTTTAGCGTGCTAAGCTAACAAGATTAAGTTAAGTTGTAGCTTGTTTGTGTATCTGGATAAATGCAGTAAAACAGATTCAGGAGGAGATTGTGAGACTTTTAGAACCATGCAGCTCGTTCGTTTGGATGAGTCACCTCTGAGCTATTTCAGACTTGACTGGGAGATTCCCACCACGTGTGCCAATGCAGATTACATTGGATTCAAGCACACAGCGACAACAACATTCTTTTAGCTTGTAGCAGATCCACTTAAAATGGTCATACTATAATCGTGCCAGTCTTAGTCACGTGATTTCAAGGAATCTGGGCTGAGTGAAAAACACTGCTGGGTTATAAGGCTCACATGAACACAGCTGAACCCCTCCTCCAGCTGCTTCTGTCTGTCTGTCACAAAAGCAGATGTGGGTTGCAGCGGGGCGTTCAAGGACATTCATACGTGCTGTGAACGCTGAGTGTTTATGGCTGCAGGTGTAGCGGCAGAGCTGAGGTTTTAGAAACACAGATGAGTCAGTTACAAAAGTCAGTGCTTCTTCACCTTACCTGACCAAATGACCTCACCTGACCTCACATACTACACCTGTTCCTCCGCTGGGTCTCAGTCAGTTGTCTTTAGTAAAAGTGCACAAAGTATCAAAAGTAAAAATACTGCAATAATGCCTGATACCAAGATACATCCGTGTAGTATTTTGCTGCTGTCGCTGCTTGGAATGGAGCTAGTTTGAACATCATTATATACAGTTATGTAGTCCAGTGGTTCCCAAAGTGTGGGGTTGGGCCCCTGCAAAAAGTCGCAAGATAAATCTGAGGGGTCATGAGATGAGGAACGAAGAAGAAACAAAGATGTGATGCACAAATCTGTTCTTTCAATTCATGGATGAAACCTGTAATAACGGGTATAAAATAAACACTAACCAAAAGATTCAGAACCATGGGATTAATGTTGTATTATAAACAGTTTTCCAATATTTTATATGGAAATCTTAATCTGAAAAGTAACTCAAGCTGGCAGCAGCTAAATGTAGTTCAAAGTACAATTTATCAGTGTGATATGTAGTGGAGTAACACCTGAATACAGTCACATTTTGATATCGACATTGCTCAAAGTTTTGTCAGCAGTTTCGATTTTGTCCCCACTGAAAGGCTTTACAAAGTCAAACATGTTATCACTTCAGTCCCTATATTTCCTGACGTTTTCCCTCCTGCAGGCAGCACATGGACGGATACCAGGACGCCTGCCCGGATCAGGTGGAGGAGTTCAGAAAAGAGGTGAAGTGGCTAAACGTCCGGCTCATGCAGGACCTGGAGGACCAGTTCAAAGAGGATGTCAAGGTAAAATTACAACACAGTAATTCAAAGTGGGGTCACTTTAGGTGAAAACTCCATTCCGGTTTTCAGAGCAGCCGTTTTATGTGTGGTTTCTAAAAAGGGAATTGAAAAAGGGATCCTGATGACACAGGTCATTTGAGACCATGGGAGCACTTCATGGTAAAGATTTAGGTTTAGGCAGAACAACTACTTTCCACTTTGAACCTGCTTTCTGCTGTTTTCCAGCCGCACCTGAGGAGGATGATGACAAGGAAGTGGCTCACAAACGACGACAACTTTAAGCAGCTTCACGGTCGGACAGAGCTGCTCTCTCAGCACTGCTCCCACATGAGGCCTCCGCACAACCAGGTGAGAAGGAGGAGGAGGAGGAGGAGGAGGAGGAGGAGGAGGAGGACGAGCTGGAAGGAGACGTCAGCTGTCACTTAGTTGAATTTACCAGCAAAATCATACTTACAGGAAAGACCTCCTAATGATGATTGGTTACCTGCCAGCTCCCAGCGAGAGCCAAAGTTTTAATGGTTTTACTGGCATTTGTCTCATCCTGATTAGACACATCCCTCACACACGTAACTGACACAACAATCTGCCTCAAACATGAAGAATGGAGGTCTGACAGTTGTGTATTTTTAGGGTTAGGATTGCTTTCATTAGGACAAAAGATGTTGAATATCAGCTAAAAATTTATTTTAGTGATAAGGTTTTGGAGGTCAGGGGAGGAAATCCTGATTTACTTTTTCATTGACCCTCTTGGAAGTTCCAGTAAATCAATTCGGGAACCATTGTTTTCTACCGGATGCTGCAACTGCAGAAAACATTAAAGCTGGAGGAATAAACCTTGGCAACACACACGAATGAATAGGTGGAAGTGGAGGTGTTAGCTCAGATGATCTGATGTCTGCCGGTCGTGTGACGGACAAATAAAGACAAGCATACTTACGTTTCCCCTTTTTTTTTGTGTCCATCCTGTTATTCTGTGGCATCACTCCCTCTGTGTGTGTGTGTGTGTGTGTGTTTGTGTGTTCCCCGGCAACAGGAGTTCGCGAGCCGACTACACTACCACGTGGTGAGGGAATACGTCGGCCAGCTGATGAAGAATAATTACTCTTGCAAGAACCGGAAACACGAGAAAGCAGCGACAAAGATCCGTCATCAGTGGGGTGAACTCAGGGATCTGTTCGAGCACATGGTAATGAACTCTTTACTTCCCCGTCAACAACGATAAACAGCAGCTTTTCTGTTTGGCCTTCAAGTTTGTAAGGAAAAACAATCATTCATTTCACAGTATATGAATCTTCATGCAGTTAACTTCACAATTTGGTGATCTAAAGCAGCATTAAGTAACTATTTTACTTTAAACAACATCATTTTGATCTAATCGTAGCTTGTCATTGGGTGAATTGTGTCTGCATGCTGATCACTTGGTCTTGCACAACTACATCACACACACTACCAACTATCACAGATTTTATGGAGACAAAGTTTCCTGATGGACAGACAGCTTTACTGGTTGCTAAAGTAGCGTTAGCTAGTTAGCTCAGTTAGCTGTGCAGCCAAGCCCCCCAGGAAGAGCGCCAGGCTGTGAAGCTGATTTGACATAGTGGCCAAACTGTGGAATTACAACGTCACGTAATGCACAGGGGCCCAAAAAGACTTTTTCCCATAAGCTAACAATGTGAAAGGAGCGGCTTTTTTTTTAGCATCACAACCCCCCCCGAAATGACTCGTTTTGATATCAGAATTTGATCCATTGGGTCCGATTACATTTGTAAAATCTAGAAGAGCCACACGATTAAATTATTTAATTCCCATTCAAGTTAGCAGAAGTTAGCTGTTTGACCGGTGGAAGTCAATAGTGCGCCTGCTCTATGGGCCCCACAGTGTGGAAGATCCGGGTAATTGGTAAAACCCGCGAAGTCGATCGTTTTTTGCTTCATGCGCCACTGAACAACTTTCGTAGGAATGAACAGGACCCCGCCTCGGACGCTGTATCTAGATTTCTCTTAATATATCTATGCGTGCAGCTAGCTGGGTGTGCAGGGCAGACATTTCCCGTTTAAAACTTCTCACATGATTTCATTTAAATAACTGTTCAAAGACCAAAGAAGAAAAATTGTCCAATATTTCACAGAGAAGTAGGGGGAAAAGACCAGAAAAATTCATACAAACTTTTTTAACATAACTTTGTTTTTTCCTCTTTCCTCTCCAATTGGTTTTTAGAGGTGGTTAGCATCCAAATTGTTGCATTCCCGTTTACTACTGGATTGAAATAAGACTATATTTCCTATCTACTTCCCCACCTCTCAACTCATTCTCTTATAAACAAGCACTCCTACTCCATCCAGGCTCTGAGAGGGCCTGAAAGCCTCTCTCAACGGCGCCTGCACTTCCTCTCCAGTAACTCTCACAATATCCCAAAACTTTCTTGCAGCATCCACAACTTTTTCTAGTCTTCCAGATTTCCTTTCTGCCTCAAAGTTAATGACCATGGTCAGAAAGGCCAAGAACTTAATCTTTTCATTACAAAAACAGGATTCATCATATGTCTTCTCAGATTTGTTATAAAAGATTTATAGATTTGTTTGTTATAAATAAAGTCATGGTCACAGGATAAAAAAATGTCATGTCATCATATTCTCAACATTCTTGTATTCTTACAGTGGAAAAGTTAAGAATAAATCCATGTTTTGGTATTTTTTCTGTTGCAGAAGTCGACCCACAAGTGGCTGTACGCTGTAGGAGACGACCTGAGCGACATCATCACACAGAAAAACAAGACAGACATCAAGAACCATCTGCAGCCGCTAGTGGAGCATTACCCAGACTTCAGGTGAGCATTTCTAACATTTAAATCATTCTATATTACATTAGAACCCTTAAAATATGGATTTCTCAGATATCAGAAATTTTTTTTTGTTCCACAGTCCAATTTCCAAAATGTTGTATCCATTGACATAAATAAAGATGGACGACACGTCTCCACTCCCTCCCACTGTACAAAAATGAAGCCAAAATATCCCGGATACGAGCGCTGCCATCTTGTTCTGGTGACATCATTTGGA
>JBBPCS010000374.1:12523216-12545013 GCA_037974645.1 Hollardia meadi
GCCGGGCCCCCCCCCCCCCCCCCCGACACATTAAAGTACTTCACAAGATGAAATCTCAATTTTGCACCCTCACTGACAGCCCAATTAATTTCCCTTAATTAATTAATTAATTAATCCCTTACTGTGATTAAAGAAACTGGGTCTTGCTTTAATTGCATTTCAGTATGTAATAAATATGGCTTATGTGTTTAGAGGCCCCTAGCAAGGCTCTGGATTCTTTTATTGTCGCCTACAAACACACACGGACCTCGTCGAAGTCTCCTCGGACTATGTGGACGTCTCCAGCCAGAGTCTTCAGGTAGTCATAGCTCTCCTTGGTGCAGAGGTTGCCCGTGCAGAGAATGTGCTGGATCTTGCCCGGGACCAACAGCTTCTTGAACTTGGCTGGCAGGGTGTTGCACCGGTGGGGAATGTGCAGGTCACCTAACACCAGGACCAACTGATAGCATCGCACACACACACACATACAGAAAAGTGTCAACTACAGATGAGCCTCGAGAGAGTTCAGGCTGTAGCATCAGGACATTGAAAAAGGAAGTGGGCCAAGGAAAGAGCCCTGCGGGATGCCGCAGGTCAGGTCGCACACAGACTCTACCAGAACCACTGTACTCGGTTAGTTATTATTAAGTTGCCTTGTATCCTGTTTAAAATAACCAAAACACTGTCAAGTTTTATGTTATCGCACCCAAACACCTACACCAGATTAATTCAGTACAGTGGATAAACACGTCTTATTTATAAAGCTGAAACTTGTAAATTAGCAATGTTTGGAAGTGACAAGCTGAGCATAGTGAGTGTCTGAATTCAAACTGGGTGAATGTTACTTCAAACAAAATCTAAATTAGAGGTCGTCCGATAGTGGATTTTCAAAGGCCGATATAATACTGATAGTTTGTAGCAGGAAAAAGTCAATAGCCGATTAATCAGCCGATATCAACCCCCACCCCTGCAAAAAATATTTTACTGTCCGAAATGAACAATGTTGGATTTTATTAGAAACTGTTTAACTGAACATCTAAGTCAAAGTAATAAATGAATCTGGATCATGGAACAACAAACTCAACGTCAGAAATATCTAATATATAAATCTGAAACTCAACGTCAACCCAAAGTAATTAATAAATACATTTGGAACTGGTGGGAGCGATTTTAGTTTTCTGAGCTATTATTTAGCCTCAAAGTCCATTATTCCAGTTGAGAAGTTGACTGGTATGCAAAAATTCTGCTGATACCGACACTTCGTAAAACATCCTATCAGCACCAATTAATCGGTCTACCTCTAATCTAAATAACAACTGATGGTGGAAAATATGGATTGAAACATCAACAGCTGGATTTCAGACACTCAATAAGAGATGTAGGACATAAGAGCAAGTAAATTTTCACACAACACATCAAGTCAATAACACCAACAATCTTCAGACTAAACATGGAACCCATAAAAACCCTTATAACTCTACCGGAAAGCAGAGAGATGCTGTAAATGTTAACTGTGTAGTAAGTTAATAGTTTGGCGAGAAACAAACCAACATTTTAAGGTCATATCCTACAACATATATCAGTTTAGCTGATAAAACAGTGCACCATACACCTGGTCAGTTCTGAGACAAACCAGGAACTGTGACTGATGAATAGAACACATTTGTGTGAAATTACAGGAATATTTGTTGCCATTTGATACACATTCAATGTCATCACATTGCTTAGTTTTTAATTAGTTAGACTGACTAAATTTATAGTTACAGCATCATATTCAGTCACCAACTCTGAACACAGAACTGCTAAAATATGTCCAAACGGGACAGCTTATTATTCCTGAAGTTGTATACCTCAACTCACAATGTCTAACTGTTTTGAAATAGAAGAATCGCTTGATTCCCCAAAAAAGGGTTCACTTTAATTTGTAAAACATATTCAGGAACATGACATTAAAAGCCAGCCTGAGTCATTGTAGATGTCTATACAGGTTCTTCGAATCTAAAACAGGAGCTTTAGGTTTCCTATTTGGATTTATTTCTAGAATATTTGGGGTAGATAAAGAAGGGATTTCTTTTTTGGACAATGGCCGTGAGAAGGTGGAATTTGGGCATCGTAGCTTGGCGTCAGCAGCAGCTAGTTGAAACGCAGGAACCGCAGCCCTCCACAGCTGTGCAATGTCATGTTAGTGTGCCAGGCAGAAGAGCGAGAAGAAAACAGGGATCCAACACAGAGCGAGGGCACTTACCCGGTGACCAGCCTGGTTGATTGGAGACAGGCAGGAAGGGGTGGGAGGACAGTGGGTGAGATAGGGAGAAAGGCAGAATGTGCATGGAGAGAACCACGAGGCATGATCAAAGACAAAAAAAAAAAAAGAAGTCAAGAAAGAGTTGGGACAAAAAGGGAAAACTGAAATTAGAAATTAAAAAGTGATGGATTAAGTAGACAGATATTAATCATTCAAAAACAAATAAGAAAAGTTAAACAACAATGTGGTTGAATCAATTGTTAATGGTTGATGGTTAGTGATAATGACAAATCAAATATTGTCGCCTGACTGAGTGTGGGCAAAGGTAAAATCACGTGGAAAAGCAAATCAAATCAAAGTGCTGACTGGAATTTAGATGTAATCAACCAAGTATATAGATTTAAACTGCACCTAAACTTGTTGTTTTTACTAATATCTTGCTCCAAACTACTGTATGACAGGTCCAGATAGTAAAAAGAAAGACACAGAATGAATGAATAAATCAATTTTTTGGTCCTCATGTACAGTTCTGTCTAACTAGTTGGCTAACCTCAAAATCATTTACAGTTACAGGTCGTCTTAATAACTGAGTGATAAACATAATTACTGCTGCACAGGAAAAGTCTCGTAAGAAAAAGTAGCTGTTAGCCCAGCTAGCTAACCAGTTGGCAAACAAGAAAAAGTAAAAAAAAAATGTCGTGATATCAATAAGACAGACAATAAGAATGGTTAATAAACAAATGTGACAAACCGAAAGACCACCGTGCAAGTGAAAAGAGTGACTTTAGGGGTGCTTGCGGCTTGTTGTATTGAATTTTGAGGGACTAAACTGTTCAGCTGTCATGTGATCGTTGCTCCATCTCGGAATGAAGATTCACTAAAAACCATGAAACCGAGACTGTGTGGACGCGCTGAAACCATGATGTCGCTGTCTTTACGTCGACAACTAATCTAAGACAACATCATGCAAGCAAAGAGCTCGGAACGCGGGCTGTAACCGTGAGAAAATGCGGGCTTTTCGCCATTTCATACTCACCATCTTCTATTTTGCTGCTTCTGCTAGTCAAGTTGAGGAAGCACCTACGCACGTACAGCGTCACAACGTCAGCCATTGAGAAAACGTAAGCGTCGGACTACGTATAATACTTCCTTTTACCCTTTCAAAATAAAGCAAGTGACTCTTGACATGTCTACGGTAATCGGGTGGGGGATTCCATAAACAGTCGTGATCTGTTCTTAAAGATAGATTACATGGCTAGCGTTATTTTTGATTATTTAAAAACATTGCAAACGGGCTGCATCAAACTCTTACATTTCATATCTTAAAGGAATTGGGTACCACATTAACAAGTATGACGAAAGTGGAGATTTAATTTAAAAATGATGCTACCACCGGAAGTTGCTAACTTTGTTGTATCCGTTAGCTTGACACTCCTCAGTAAAAGCGACGCGAGTAGCAGTATTTCGCAGAACATTCGAGAGGTAAGGTGTGAAATAATTTCATCACCTTTTTCGGTTGCCAGTGACGTGGAGTTCACATCGATGGTGGTAATTCCACATAGAAAATTTAACTAGCTACTCAGCGTTAAAAATACTTTCTAATCATATCCTCATCCAACCGCATCGACAGCGCTTGGCTAGTAACTGCGTTAACGCTAGCTGCGGGACGTCACTTGGCTCCGCTTTAGCATTGGGCCATGACTATTTCCTGGAGTTCTAACGTTATGAGCGATTGCTTTTATAACGGACGTGACTGATGGCGAACTTGTATTTAGATGTGGAATTTACTCATATCCCTTTGAGGATGACCACACCTTTTTGTATGTACGCTCCAGATAATTTAGTCCTAATATGGGGGGATTTGGTGAGAAATACGTGTAATGCTAACTATAGCAAGTTAACGGGTTGTCGTTATCTGCTCACTGAGTTACATAACGTTAACACTACTTAGCGTTTTTACAACGGAACCTTCGGGAAATGTTATGGCTTTGTTAGTTCTTAGAACAGCTACATTGTACGTGACAGCTGAGCCACCCACCCAATGAACGACAACGGCTGTCACACCTGATGATGCTAACGTTAGCGTTTTAGTCCGCAGTTTGAAAGAATAACAACAACGCTGCGCTTCTTCTCCCAAAGGTCCCCAAACCCCGAGGACGTTCCAGATAACTCCCTCCTGTCTCCGAGCCTGGCACCTGCACTGTTTGGACGCTTTAGGGTGTTTAACTGTGCATCTTTGAGAGCCAAAAAAATCATTAAGAACCCTGCTGCAATCAATACAACACCAGCACCAGCTATCGACCACCGTTCACTGCGGCTCTTGGACGATCAGCGTTGTGTTTATGTCTTTGTTTTGCGAAAACGGTAAGTTGTGGGAACAATGTATGCCAACGTCTGATGAGACATATGATGTGTGGTTATGTTTTCTTCAAGGTAATAAGGCGACAGTCAGCGTTACTGTGCAATAATACGTGTTTTCTGTTCCTCTGTATCAAAATGGCGCCTCCCATTCGCCTCACTCGTGTGCAGTGACTGTATGACGCACTATGCACCAAGCAGTTAGCTAAGCTAGTTAGCCACATTCTGAAATAGCTCGATCTCTGCCCTTCTGAAACACCTCAGCTCCGGACACAGTCAAACCAGTTGTGGGTCATTTCATGTCGAATCACGCTGACATGGCTGACAAACGACCTACTACAGACTTGGTAGTTGTCGCGGAGAGTTGTTTGCCAGCTGCTAGGCCTCCTGTTTTTGACCCAATAACAAGAGAAGGCCTTACGTGACTAAACCCAGTGGCCCTCATGTAAGACAAAGGGCTTTCACAAAACTATTTTGTACGTATATGGCCACAAAAGCATCCAGTTTAGTGACCAGGTTTTATTTTTCTTCTGTGGACTAATCTGTCATGTTTGTTCACTGTCTGATCACATGGATATTTGCTGGATTTGATATTGTCAACAGTATTTTCAGAGTGTAGAGGCTTTAAAACAGCTTTTTCATATCATCTGTCTGACAATGCAGTTATTTACTGCTCAAACTTATTAAACATTGAGAAATATTTGTATAAGGGACCCTATAATGTCCCTCTGCTGCTGCTGCCTGTCCCTCTGGTTTGTTATGTCATAACTCAGTCTGAGCTGGCTAAATAGTGGCAGTTAGTCAATAAACATCAGGCACTACAGGAATCGTTTATGTTCTTGTGAATTTTGGCCTATCAAGAGTTTAAAAAAAATACTACCAATTACAAGATAAATTGCATAACCAGAGCTTCAACTATCAGTTAATCTCCCAAATTCCTAAATTGGTTGGTCTATAATCTCAGACAATTTAAAAAAAACCCAACAACTTCAGATTGCTTATTTTGTCTAACCAACACTCAAATACTTAGTTTGCTATCATACAGAACTAAGAAAATGGCAAATATATGTTTTGAATTAGAATATTCGAATAAAAACTCAAACCAGTGAGGTTTTCTTTTGCCTTTTTTTTTTTAATTAAAAAAAATATATCAAAAGTCAGTAAATAAATTGGAGATATGTCTCGAAATACTGCCACAGACTTGAAGTGATGCAACACAATTATATATCTACATATGGTACTGGGAAAACACCACTTTGCATTCAGTGCATGGTATTCAATAAAGACCTGGCTATTAATTCAAGTTGACTAGAACACATTTGAGGTTGTTGTTAAATAATTTTCTTAATTAAATATTGATAGGTTTTTCTCCCCTCTCCTATTTCAGAGCTGTTGCGCAGCCGTTGGAACCTGTGTGGTGGAAATCTAGCCTTCAAGCAAGGAGCTTGCGGCCACAGCGGCACAGCGTTTTTCATGTCAGAGACCGAGCGCGCTTGCAGTCGTTTATGTCATCCCCTCTTTTCCAGACAGAAGATCCCGAAAAATCCCCAACCAAGATCCTTTTATCTTACTGATAGTGCTAACAGCCAGCCAAAATGTCTGTCAACGTCAACCGCAGCGTGTCAGACCAGTTCTATCGCTACAAGATGCCCCGTCTGATTGCCAAGGTAATGTCTCGCTGAAGCAGGTTTTTAGGTTTGTACAACTTGTTGTAAATATTTGAAAAGCTTTTGCAGAAGTGGAGAGAATACCAGTGACATCATGCTGACTCTAAACAAAGTTTTTGATACAAAATTTTGTTTTGAGAGTTTCCTTCCTTCTGTAGTCAGTTCTCTAACAGGTTTGATTTGGGTTTTTATTGTCTGTGTTCATCTCATCCAGGTTGAAGGCAAAGGGAATGGAATCAAGACGGTCATTGTCAACATGGTTGATGTTGCAAAGGCACTGAACAGGCCTCCAACATGTAAGTAACACCATGTGCAGCCTCATCCTCATCCTCATCATTTGCCTTGTTCCCACCACCTGGCTGGTATTAAACCAGGCCCTGTGGAAAAGTCCATTTGTACCAGGAGATCAACCAAAGACCAGAATTGATTTTGAAATTAATAGATGTCCCCAAACAGATCCTCCTTTTACAAACAATGTTTCTGCTTGTCTCTCCTACAGAATATTAAAGCATAAGTCCTCCCCTGTTTATGAAGTAAACCACATGAGGATTTAGTCTTTAATTTTTCATGTCTCTGGTTGAGGCAGGAAGAAAAAAGTTTAGTTTTAAGAAGTATAAAATTTAGCTGTGTAATCTTGAGTTTGGTCATCGACAGATTATTCGATATGAATACAGTAGAGTCCATACTGAGTGTGAGGAACAGTAGGGAGGTGAATGCCCCAAATGAAACTGCCATCATACCACTGATGTCATGTAATTGGTTTCATTAGGTACAGGGCTTTTATTGCAGGGGGTAAAAGGAGGTTACATTTCAAAGATTAATGATTTTAATGGGATGCGATCATGTAGAAAGCAAACAATTTTCTAGTAATTAAAAAGCATTTTTGATGTTTTAAAAATTGGCATTTGTTAAAATCAATGCAAATCAAGGGTACGTTGATTATTTCAGTGTGACATCTGACGTCATTTCTGATCTTCTCCGCAGACCCGACCAAGTTTTTTGGTTGTGAACTCGGCGCTCAGACCCAGTTTGATACCAAAAATGACCGTTACATCGTCAACGGATCCCACGAGGCGAACAAGTTGCAGGACATGCTGGATGGGTTCATCAGAAAATTTGTGCTGTGTCCTGAGTGTGACAACCCTGAAACTGATCTGGTAAATATTTTACAATATCTGTAATGTGGGTCCAGGGAAGTTTTAAGAAGGCAGTATGATAAATGAAAGGTCTCGTAAAGGTTTAGAACTGCACAAACTGAAAGCATTGATATACTAGTTTCCAAAAATGAATACTTTGAGTAATAAATCAGACATTTGTTATTGGTTTACTGGACTTGGTAGTTGTTTTTGAGATCTAATAAGACCTTATTTGTGTTGTTGTTTTTTTTACAGCATGTCAACCCTAAGAAACAAACCATTGGCAATTCCTGTAAGGCCTGTGGATACCGCGGCATGCTAGACACCAGACACAAACTCTGCACGTTCATCCTCAAAAACCCACCAGGTGACGTTTTTCTCCTTCTGCTAGTTAGAATGTGGCAGAGTTCGTAGACCAGCTTCCCTCTGGGGTTTAACATAACAGCAACTTGTGCTCATGAGGGTTTGTTAATAACTGTTTTGCTTCTGCAATAACAGAGAGCACTGATAGTGGATCCGCATCTGTTAAGAAAGAGAAGGAGAAGAAGAACCGGAAGAAGGACAAGGAGAACGGCTCTGGCAGCGGAGAGGCTGGAAACCATGACAACTTCGATGCTCCTCAGGCTGTGGTGGGTTTCATCAGGTGTCATGATGGGCTTTTTGACCAAACGGGGGCAAGTCCAGGATCAGGATAACTAGAATGTCCTTAGGAGCTACATTTCTCCTGGTGTGGGTGTCAGACAGTTGTATAACCAGATGTGGAAGTTTCTCAACAGCAAACACACAACCTTGATGATAACGGCACGTACTGCCATATTTGCTTACTGTTGGAACTTAAAGAAAACTGTCTTGTCCATGAGTTCAACGCCCCCGTGAGCAGTTGACTGTGAACTCGACAAAGTTAAAAATCTCTCCCCATCACACAAACCAGTCTGTGTGGTGATTAAGATTTACCAGCTTATAGAAATTGGTTTTAATCTTTTTAAAGCTAGCAGTCCAAGGTGAAAGCACATACATGCTCATTCTTGATCACACTTGATAAGTAAGGTGCAACTACTTCTATTCTAAAGGATTTTCTGAGTATTCTAAAAGTAGTTTACTTTTGCCCAAAGCCTTTAAGAAACTGGTTTGGTCTTCAAACAAATGAGGATTGACTTTAGGCTGAAGTGCCATGAGTCGTCTTTATATGAACAAGCACAGTTTCATGGTTTTCAATGTTTCAGAAATCAGATTTTCTTTTTTGTATTTACTGTATGGAAGAGCCTGCAGTTAAAGCTTTGTAAGCCACCCTGTCATTTTGTCTGACCTCCTGTTCGTCTGGTGGTCAGGACGGAGATGACGATGATGAGGACTGGGCAGAGGAGACCACAGAGGAGGCGCAGAGGCGGCGAATGGAGGAGATCAGCGACCATGCCAAGAACCTCACGCTCAGCGAAGATCTGGAGAAACCTCTGGAAGAGAGAGTCAACATTTTCTACAACTTTGTGAAAGTAATTGTTCCCAGACTGTGGATTCTTAATGAGGGTTTAATCACATTATCGGTTTTATTCCTCTCATCGTCTAATGTTGCTGTAATGATGTGACCGCCAAGTTTGGGTTAATCTGAGGGTTTTGGTTGATAGGATTGCAGACGTTATCTAATACTTAGTCATTTTAAAGGGAAAAAGTAATGATGACTTTCCCCTTACAAGACTTACTAGAATCAAAGCAGAACAAAAAACTAAATTAAATTCATGAGATGAAATTAAATTTCTTAACATTAGTGGAAAAGTAACTAAAACCATTAAAGTTAAAAGTTAAGATCTTTAACTTTCATGTTGTTGTCGCTTGAAGAATCAACTAATTATTTTAGCATTGCAATAATGACTTAATTTATACAGAACCTTGAACAAAACAAAGTTTACAAAGTGCTTTTAAAGACAACGCAAGAGCAGGATACTCAGGAAGACATTAGAAAGTCAAACATGAACAAGTTAACACAAGTTGTAAACAAAGATGCAATACAGAGTATCAATACAAAGCAATAATGGGGCAGCAGCAAATAAAAGACTAAAGGCAAAGAAATACTACTTGACAATATAAGAAAGGAAACATCTAAGGAGAAATTCTTAATAAGCTTTATTTATCATCTAATATTGTAGGTATAAATTCTCACAGTGAACATGAAGGAACCCTTAAATCTTTTGTGTCCAAAAGTGATGGAATTTATACTTGCTAAGTACAATTTTGAGGTACTTTTACTTGAATATTTCCACTTTCTGCTACTTTATTTATCTCCAGTGTTGTGGACTGGAAGTATATTGTACCGTTTACTCCACTACATTTATCTGCTGCATCAGAGCCAAAGAAGCACATTTGAAAATGAATTTTATATGCAATCAGATTTTAAAAAAGCTGATTTAAATAGTCAGAAAAATGCTGAATATTGGATCCTTTTAATCAGACGGGCAGACAATCGGTTGACCACTAGTAAACAGTACACACGTAAATATATCTATAATTTACTTTTGAAATTTAAGACTCTACTCAATTTTTTCAAAGTAATATTTCAGCATGATATCTGTGCTTTTACTCAAGTATGACTTTGAGGTACTTTTTACAGGACTGGTGTTCACCCTCTTTAACTTTCCTGTTTTCCGTTTCCAGCAAAGGAAGGAGAGTGGAGCCATCGACGGAGCTGATAAAGAGATCTTGGCGGAGGCGGAGCGTCTGGACGTGAAGGCCATGGGCCCCCTCATCCTCAGCGAGCTGCTCTTCAACGAGAACATCCGCGACCAGATCAAGAAGTACAAACGCCACTTCCTGCGAGTAAGTCGAATGATGCGTGTCTGTAAGTGTCGGTCTGTTTTTAAGTTTGAATCACATCTGGTGTGATTCAAACTTAAACTTCATCGGTTGGTTTTCCCAGATGTCGTCTCTCCTGCATCTCTAAATATTTCTTACGATCAAGTTTGACACTATTGAGCTCATGACATTAGAGTGAGCGTTTTTTATTTGTCTCACGACTGTTTTTCGATCTTTAATGCCCCCTCAGTTCTGCCACAACAACAAGAAGGCCCAGAAGTATCTGTTGGGAGGTTTTGAGTGTGTCGTGAAGCTGCATCAGGTCCAGTTGCTGGCTCGTGTTCCCATCATCCTCAAAGACCTGTACGATGCTGACCTGCTGGAGGAAGATGTCATATTCGCCTGGGCAGAGAAGGTGGGAGTGGGACTGAGTACATAACCTGATATTTAACTACAACCCCAATTCTGAAAAAGACGGGACATTATTATTATTATTGGAACAACAGAATGCAGTGATTTGCAAACCCTTTTTCACCTAAATGTAATTGAGTACAGTACAAAGATGAGATATTTAATATTCAACCTGATAAACTTTGTTTTTTTTAATGAATATACGCTCATTCTGAATTTGATGCCTGCAACACGTGTTAAAAACATTGGGACAGGAGCATGTTTACCTTTTGTGTTGCATCACCTTTTCTTTAACAACCCTCGGTAAGCGTTTGGGAAGAGACGACACTAATTGTTGAAGCTTTGAAATGTGAATTCTGTCCCGTTCTTGCTTGATATATGACTTCAGCTGCTCATTTGGAATTTACACAACCGTCAAAATGCTACGCTTTTTGGCACAGACGAGGAAAAAACGAGAGCATTAATGCTGAACATGGAAGTTATTTTAACCTGAAAATTCAGAAAAAAAATTCAATATTATCTGATGGATGCTTTCAAAAGTAATGTGCAGTTCTGCATTAGTTTTACTGCTAAACTCTGAGTTTAAAACTTAATATAACTGTTAAAAAAATAGAACTATAATTTGCTTTTATTCTTGTATAACATAATACTGCCGACAACGGAACAAAGTGACTATAAACTCTCTCACGTTATCCTGCACGGACTTCTGCACAACACTCGGGGCAGAGCGAGAGGCTTCCTTAACTACCGCTAGCGTTAGCAACATGCTAATAACATCCAGTATAATTAATGGAGACTTCTAACATCATAATAAACCTCTGGTGACACATGTTCTAGTTTTATTATGTGCCTTGAACTTTTCTTTAAATGTAACTTGATAAATTGCTCCTTAATAACTGTGTTGCTTATTGTCACATTATTAATAAACTTCCTGTATACACGATGGACAGTGGGCAGCTAATGTTACTAAGAGCTGGTTTGTCACTAAACTGGTTTGTCACTGTATTTAATCGGAGCCGTTACAAACCTGACTTGACTGTTTCTGTCCACCAGGTTTCTAAGAAGTACGTCTCTAAGGAACTTGCCAAAGAGATCCACGCCAAGGCTGCTCCTTTTGTCAAATGGCTGAAGGAGGCAGAGGAGGAGAGCGAGGGCAGCGAAGAAGAGGAGGAGGAGGAAGATGAGAACGTAGAGGTGAGTGAGAGATGTAGATCACTTTGTTTTACTATCTTATGTTTATCTGACGTGGGCGCTTGGCTGTGTTTTATCCTGCTTTAAATCTAAATGATTGTATAGCTGCAGTTCACTTCTCAACAAACCTACTTGTCAGAATATTCCAATTTTAATTAGTTTTTGTTTACATGCAGATATCAAAACTTTTCCTTAAGCTACCACCACCAAAACAGCAATGACCAAAGCTCAAAACTCTCTCACACATTGAGGCTGTACTCGCACCAAACCAGGCGTTTGAAAAGGCCGGTCCTCCCATTCGTTTGAGTGTAGGTGATGCGTTTAGGCTGCGGAGAAACACAACTCGGGTTGTCAAAAGTATCAATACTTTTTCAGTAATAAGTGTTTAAAAAGATACAATATCTGCATTTTACAGGATAAAAAGTATCAAAGCTATAAAAAGAAACAGGTCTACAATCAGAATTCAACACAAGGAGGTTTTGTGTAATTACTGACTGCAGGGTTAAACTCCAGCTGAAAATACTCTTTATTGAAGTTAAAGGTTAAAGCTTCCTCCTGCACCCTAATAAGAGTGAAATTATTAAGGAGTTCTCGCTCATTTGATCTTTTTATTATAAAAATCAGCTGCAATGCTGAAAATACTGAGGTGAAAAAGTGACGTTTGAGCTTCACTCTGCAGTGTTTGACTCTAGACGGCTGCTTTCACATCATCTGCTGAAGGAGGAAAGTTTCTGTGCTCGGCTTTAATCTAAATTTAACAAGTGAACGTACGAGCAGAGCTTTGTGACACGCGGCTTGATTGGAAACCGACTGACGTGGAAACCTGAAACAGAGACTGAAGTGAAGTAAAAGTTATTTTGTGTTCAGCCGTCAAACTTTTGAAATGAACAATACTTGTATATTCATGAATTCTGGGTTTTTCAATGAGGGCAAAGGAGTGGATGTTATGAATTTTTAACCAGGTAATTCATCTGGTATAAATAATTAGTCAAAGCAGAGTATTAAATAATGTCTGGAGGGGAACTTTAAAGACTGAAGGTGGTGTTGGGGGTGTTGTTTTTGTACCAGCAAGTTCTGGGAGTCGCACTCTCCTCGACGTACTCTTTGGATCAGTCATAAAGGAATAAATAAAACTAACTTGTGTTTTAACGCTTGAAAACTTGAAGTTCTTTTGTTAAATAACAAAAAGGGTTTTGGAGAAAAACATACTTGTATATCTTGAGTTGTAGTGTTAGTGTCTGCTATTAAAACCTGGACATTAAATCAGCTCTAGTGTTGAATGCTTAAGCTCCAGCGCTGACGGCGCTGGTGTCAGTCAAACGTTGTCAAGCTGTTAGTCCTTCCTTCAGCGGCTGTGTTTTCTGTCCTCAGGTGGTGTACTCGTCCTCCGCCCGCGAGCTCAAAATGGAGACCGTGAAACCAGACACGCCTGAAAAAGAAGAGGATGACATTGACATTGACGCGATCTGAGAGTCGTCGTTAAAGGAGGAGGATGATGCTTTTCTTGTGTTGTGGCTTTGACTCACGATGCCCTCTACGACCTAAACGGCTGGCCTTTCCCCTCCTTTACTCACCCAACCCCCCCTCCCCCCCAAACCCACAATCCTCTGCTTTGTGGCATGACTTAACATAGCGCTTTACTTGCTGCACATTAACTCTGTGATTACGAGATGTATTCAGTTGATTAAATGAAGTCGCTTTGGGATTTTAATCATGGGTGTTTGGGGATCATTTTGACTGCACATTTTTTTTTGTTTTTTTGTTTTGGTCCCTATATTTTTCCAGTCAATAAAGAATGAATGTTTAATATCCACCATACTTGATTGTTTGTGTGTGTGTTCATGAATGGAGGACTTTGTGTTTCTGTAGAGACCAGCAGGTTTTCATTCATGCACAGGAACAGCTACACCTCTCGAGTGTGAATAGATTTGATGGTTTGGACTGTTAAAATGTTAAAATGAACCTCACGATTAATTGGTTATTAAAATAATCACATGTTGCTACTTTATTCCTAATATGCAGGAATTTAAGTATTTAAATGCCCAGTAATGTTTTATTTTCACTTTTCGATCTGATTCTGACTGAATTTATTAGTGTTTGTTTTCCCTTCTATTGAAAGTAGTTAAATTAGAAGTTCAAA
The DNA here is from genome assembly GCA_037974645.1 of Hollardia meadi. Classification (NCBI taxonomy): domain Eukaryota; kingdom Metazoa; phylum Chordata; class Actinopteri; order Tetraodontiformes; family Triacanthodidae; genus Hollardia; species Hollardia meadi. The sequence goes on from JBBPCS010000374.1 coordinate 12,537,128, forward strand.
ACAGAATTAAATCCTAAAAGTTTTACGTTCACCTACTGCTGTTAATTGACAGGGTTTTAAGTTCTAATTGATATCTAAAGGTGGTGAAATGATCGATATCGGGTCATCTTACAGGAGAGTTAGGACCACAGGAAAAATGATGAAAGTTAAATTTTTTTTGTGGCAAAGATGGACATAAAGGGGAACTCAACCAGGACATACGATATTGAGATTTCTGAAGTCGTGTTACAAATTCTGAGATTAAATGATTGGAGAAAAATTAGGATTTTTAAGACCATGCTGTAAACTTCCCTCTAACAAGCAGAATTCCTGCATTGAATGTCCTCTGTGACTTTTCTATATGTCATAAGATTAATATAAAAGCAGGATTTTACTGTTAGTTGAGGTGGATCTCATTTTGTAAAGGACTACAACTAATTATTTACACGATTGATTAGTCTGCTGATTCTCATTCAAAATGCAAAAGAAAAAAAAATAGTGAGAAATATCACCACCATGAAACTAAACAGCAAATCCTCACATGATGGCTGCCGATGAAATAATCAACTTATTTCAGTTGTAGAATACTTGTATGAACTGTTGGGCAGTTTAATTTAGAACAAATCATATTTTATAAGCTCTCCATGTGTTTTGTATGCAAAAATGTTAAATTGTAAAGTGGCTCATAACTAAAACTGTCAGATAAATGGAGAGAAATATAAAAGTACAATATTTCCCCCTGAAATGTAGACGGAAAAGAAAAAGTACCTCAGGCTACTGACACAAGTCACAATCAAACAACTTTGTTCTCATGTAAAGTTTAATAGAAGTCATGAAAGTTTTGTTATTTTACTGTTTGTTCCCTTTAACGTCTGAATGTACAAAGAAGTCAGAATATTTCTTTCCTTTGAAGCCAAATAAATTCCCACAGAGACGTTTCCTCCTGAGCGATGACAGCCTCTCTGTTTGTGTCGGTCCAATGGGACAGAGTTCAGCCGGTTTCCTCACTTCCTCCACCCGTTCAGCTGGACCCACTGATGCTGCGTTCAAGTGCTGTCGGGAATATCAGCGTTAACCTTGTCAACGCAACAATCCTCACAATCTGGCAGTTTATGGTATGCATATTTGGAGCTGTGAATGTATGAACTCGTGTTACCTATTTTAATTAATCATAATTTAAAACGACTGTGGAGAAATTTAAAGGAGATCCAGATGTAAAAAGGATTATATGCAGGATTTTAGAAATCAAGAGTCTTAATTCCTCCAACACACAATGTGCTGCAGCTACAAAGTTCTGGATTTCTTTAATAAAACAACCAGCAGAAACTTGCCGGAATCAGCAACTATTTAAATATATATATAGATATCTATATATATAGATATCTATCTATATCTAGATATAGATAGATATCATTTATGAAGCAAAGCATTCTCTAATGTGAGGATTTGCTATTATTCTGTTTTATATGATCGAAAATTGAACAAAAATATTGTTTATATATTTTTTTGATTTTAGATCAAATGATTAATCGTGAAAATTCAGATTTTTATGATTTAAAGTAAAAATAAAACATATTTACTGCATATTTCCACAAACTTAAAAACTTGAATTGAATTATTGTTATTATATTTGACTCATACAAAATAAATTCATTAATTTTAATCCACTAATCGAGAAAATAACCGATAAAATAATATTCGATAATGCAACAGTTGGTTGTTGGACTGCTCATGAGAAATCTCTGACGTCGGAGCCTGGGAGGGGTACGTGAAGGCAGCCTAATCCAGCCCAGCCGCTACTCCAGCCGCTGAGTAGCCATTTTGGTCCCACCTAAAACAGACAGACCAACCTCACTTTGGGCCGTCGGAGATGGAAGAAACCGAGTCGATGGCGAGTGTTTCAGCCACCCGAACCTTTTGAATCCCCCCCAACAAATATCGACTGGTGACTCTCGACGCCATGGCTTCTTTCTAGACAGAGTTGATCTTGTGGGAAAAAAAGCCTTGTGCGATTTTTTGGAAGTGGCGACCGACAGCGCCTTAACGGTAGTTTAGTTAGCTTCACTGACGGGACTGAAACCCAAACGGACAGACGGACAGTGATTTCGTTTGAACACAGGCCATGAGCGGTATGTACGCGCCATGTAAACAGTGAACATCACATTATTGTGGTGTTTAGTGAGGATTTTTTTTTTCAGTCACTAACAGTTCAGGTGCTCGGCTGTAACACGTCCGGTCTGGTTTGAACATTGTCACGATCCATGCTGAGACTGTTTCCCCCGGAGAGAGCTGCAAAGCAAAGCAATAGTTTAATTTTACGGCTGTCGGACTGAAGAAGGTTTTTAGTGGATTTTTTTGGACATCAGACGGTGACTGGTGGAAGAGAGAAGAATAAAAAGATGTCAACAAAAACTCCTTTGCCAACGGTCAACGAGAAGGTGACGGAAAGTGTAAGTATAAAGGGTTGTTTGTCGGGGTTTTTTAGCTAGCTGCACTTTGGTTTATAGCTTTAAAATATCATTAAATTGCCTATAAAAGGTGGCAGATGTTTTGCTGAAATTGTGGCTTATTAATGGCGTTTTGTTGCAGTATTAGACTGGATGATAGCTAATTGTTTCACACGGGGTGTTACACTTTGTTGGTAAATCGTAAACAAGCATATCCTCTACGTCAAACACGCCCTTTAATTTTATTAAATGTCTGTTGTTGGGTTTATTTACATGTAAATCATATATTTTTTATCGGCTAGTCGTAAATTTTGATGTGACTATAGGTAATTAGGATATAGTCGGGGTATTTAGGCCCAACCACGAACATAACTACAGTACTTTGCCTGCTGATTCTGGCAGGCAACAGTAGACTCTGTTCAGGCTCGCTATTGGCTTTTTCAGCTGTCACTCAAAGGTTTCAACCGTTCAGCTTCCAAATATGGACTTCATTAGTCCCGCCTTCTCGTGACCAACAGAATATCCTGTCTGTAAGAGCGTTGTCAAGGTGGCGAAAAAGCGGCAACAGCGAAACAACGGTAGCTTCCGGTCAGGATTTTCAAAATTAAAGTAATCGCCTGACATAGGCAACATAGAATTATTGTAATAATTGAACAGTTTATGTATTATTATTATTACCATTATGATCTAGCTTTTTAAAATACAAAATTAAAAACTATAGATAAGAGAAATCTATTTATCAAAGCTCAAAGTGATGGCTTAAAATTCATGACCTTACCTGCTAACAGCTCAAAAACAAATAAACAAAGGTGACATGTTTATCATCCAATTTTTTATTTGACAAATATTCCAAAACATTTTACTGATACTCATCTAACAATAATATAAAACATGGGAAATCAGAAAATCCTCTTATTTGAGAATCTCTATTATGATGTAAGTCATTTTAGCTTTTAGAAATCGTGATTAGTCTGTGTACCAAAGTTTTCCTACCAGTTTCTTAACAAATCTTCCAGTTCTAAATTGCTTATCTATGCAGAATCCATGATCATATTTTTGAACATGCTAACGTAATGCGATCAAATTTTCAAAACTGTGTTATTTGATTCACAAATGATTGAAAACGGTAAGCAGCAAAATCTTCACAGCAACCAGTAAGTGTTTGGCATTATAACTCTGTAAATGGCAAGTGACTAATTAGCAGATTAATTGGCTGCTAATTGACTAATTTAAGGCTGTAGAAATTGTATCAATTAATGTGTTGCTTATTTTTTGATAAATTGAGATAATGATTTAGGCTATAGGATGTTAGAAAACACGATGAAATGCCAATTTGAGAATCCAAGGTGATGTTTTTTGACTGACTAAAGATATTTAATTTGTAACTATATAAAACGTAGAAAAGCAGCGAATCCTTACAATTGAAATGCTGAAAACAACAAATATTTAGCATTTTAGCTTTGATAAATGACCTAGATGATAAAGTGGTCATCAAAATTGTCAGCCTTTAATTTGCTGTCGACCAACTCGTTGCCTCAGTGCTACAGAACATAAACTCTTGACAGGAAATGAAATGAAATGATGTGAGTTACTGTACGCACATATTTTATTACCTCAAACCTACCTTTAAGTTACTTTACCTAAAACCTTTGTAGCCGTTCTGTACATTCGCTTGATCGTGTAAAATGTCACTTTTGTGAGCATTTTTGCATTTCTGTGTTGCATGTGTCGCTGTTGAGTTCAGTAGTTTGTATAAATCCATACGCCACTAATCTCGATTTCTGTTGTGTCTTTACATCCCTTTAGTCTCCTCTCGCAATATTCACATGCGATATCATGAGAATCTCATGACTCATCACAGTAACAGCCGAGAGTCAGCTGGAGATAAGTCTTATCCTGCACAAACAGAGGCTGCTAAGTTATGGTGAAACTTTATTGATCCCTGTAGGGAGAATTGGGTCATTTCAGTAGCTGCATACGGAAAGATTCAGCAGCCAGAGAAGCCCGATTGAAACCTGTAAAACGGAAGAAAACATTCATTAGTCCTTCAAAAGACAATTTATTGGCTACGGTTTTATAAGCAATTAATAATCCAAGTCATTCTTCCAACAAAACTGCCAAATATTTGATCGTCCAGGTTCTAAAATGTGAATGTTGTATTCTTATATATATTTAATATAGACTATAATGAATTTAATATGGTTTTTGGACCATTGCTCAGACTAAGTAAAACATTTTATGATGTCACCTTGAAGTTTTAGGATATTGTGATACCATTTTCCAGCGTTTTCTAATGTTTTAAGTGTATTAATCAAGATTATCATCAACATTTTAATCAATAATGAGAATAATCGTTAGTTGCAGCTCTAAATAAAATAGAATATGAAGCATTAAAGGTGTGTGTTAACATGCTTTTCTGGTAATTTCAAAATGGTGATTCAAAAAGAGTCCCATCTCCCTAACCCAGAGAAAACAGCCGGGTAAATGCTTTTAATCTGAAGGGATAATGTCTGGTTTCCCGTTTTCGGTGTGTCTGCCAGCGGCTTGACGTGAGCTCAGTTTGTCCCCCCTCCTGCTGTTTCCCTCTCTGGTCTCTCTGTGGTTATCTGGGCTCTGAGTTGGGAAAATCTGGTGTTGTGGGAATTTCTATGGGCATCATCAGTGGGGCAGAGCGTTTTCCTGTTCAAACATGACGGGCTCGCAGGCAGCCAGGAGACACCGCAGCCTTGTGAGTAACCTCTGAAAAGGAAAGGATCACATTAAACAGGGAGGTTTTTTTTTTTTAACTTACAGGAAGTTGTGAGCTGGAAAAATTGTAGTGGTGTTTTTAGGTTCTTCTGTGTCTTTTAGCAGATGATATGGTAAAAGGAAAAAAAGGTTTCTTTTTCACCTTTTTCCCGGTGTGTCTGTGGTATTCAACAGTGACCGTATCCTGGTTGATGGTATTTTTATCTCCACTGCTATCACTGTAGGAGTCCTAAAATATTCCTTAATGACTCAGTGTGTGTGTGCTGCTTAGCAGAGTTTAAAGTGACCTTATTGTGGTTTATGGTATTTAATATCTCCTGTGGTATCTCTAAAATGGTTCATATAGAGATTGTTTTAATGTCTTCATTGTGACTTTTATATTAACTTTATTTTAGCTGCAACATCTGTATCTTACAAAATGTAAAATATGACAACAACAAGTCTTAATAGTTTGATTTGTGCACTGTGGTGTGAAAACATAGAGATAAATATAAAATTCTACAGTTAAAATTCTGTTCTATGTTTGCATGAAAGTCTAAACTGTCCACAATCCCACTTTTATCATCGTCCTTTCCATCGTCTCCAGGGTGAGTGGGGTCAGTTAGGTTTGTGGATGGGAGGGGATGGGTAGAGCCGGGCGGGGCAGAGGGCACCGTCACTGCTAATGAGACATCGGTCGGACAGTCGATACTGAGGCCGCACTGAGTATCTATCATATTTTTATTTATTTTCTTTATTAGTTGTTGGGACACAGAGGGGGGGGGGGGGGCTTTTCAACACGGCACCCAAAAAAATCAATGGCTCAATTGGTGGTGCTGTCAGAGCTGTGCACCACAAAATCACAACAGTGGTTTATCTTTGATCGCCTGGTATAATTCAGAATGCATCGGGCATTCTGAGGAGTTACATTTCTGTTATTGAATATGTTCATTTAGCATCTTTTTACAGCCTCACACAACACTAACAGGGAAATATACTGATTGTGAGTCAAAGCTGAGAAGTGTCATTAGCTCTGTTAAAATCACAATTAGACTTAATGAGAGTGAAAAAGATCTTCAGTGTTTCTCACCCATGTTTCACACAAAAATGCCAGATATTTAATAAGTATATAGATTAAACTATACCTTTACCTTTTTAAACTTTGATACTATGCTTTTACATTCTTATGCCCTATATATATATACTTGAGTATTTTCTGTAGTGGAGTTTCCCAGCCAGAGACAATAAAGATAAAATCTTGAGTCTTGAAACTGATCCCGAGGTGAGATGCATCAAGATCTGGGTGGTTTTCAAACTCGGTTAAACTCGTTCTTAAAGTAAGTCAGAGCACTGTGTACCAGACTGCTGTTGTGGATTCTGTGGAGGGCATGCAGACTGTAGCTGTTAGCCAGATAATGTTAAAGACTAAGTTAAAGGTGCTTTACATTAGTCCAAAATGCACAAACACAAATCTAAAACCAGAATATCTGTCATAAAACATAATAGAAATGGACAAAAAGAGAAGTTGTTTGTGGTGCGTGCTGTCATGGCAGCTAACCTGCTAAAAAGCTAACCAGCTGTTCAAAACAAGGCCAGAAAATGAGGAAGATATCAGACAGAAACGTATGAAACAAGCAAAACCAACTGTTCCCAGTTTGAGTCCATATTTCTACTCTTCACACTGGTCACATGTTTTCACTTTAGTTGTCAGTTACTTGTGCGTGAATGTGACCTTCATTAAGATGTGTGAACCCGTGATTGGGCAAGTGTTCTCAGTGCATTCTGGGAGTGGAAAACTGGTTTAAATTAAAATCAACAGGGTAAATATGCACGAGCAGCAGAAAATGTTCTTGAACTTCTAAACTCCGTTTGTCTTCATGATGTCAGTTCATACAAACGTTGCTGGAGTAACTTGAGTGTTTATTTAGCAGTTTTCACTGCAAATGATTTATTTTAGAGCTGAAACATATAATCGATCAATAGGTAATCGACAACAATCTTGATAACAGGTTATTTGTTAATAGATCATTTTAGTCATTTTTCCAAACACATATGTGAAAAATGATCACATATTATATGTAAGGATTTTTAGCTTTTTGTGGTGTCATGATAATAAACTGAGTATATTCGGGTTTAGAGCTGTTGTTTTGACCAAACAAACATTTTAAATAAGTCACCTGGAATTACAGAATTGTAATATAGATTACAGAATTATCACCTTTTTAAAATTGATGTGAAAAAGTACTCTAGCTTTGATATTAGGATGATGAAATGGGGAAGCTGGAAAGTTCTGAGTTTATCAGCCGTCTGTGGCGAGTGAAAGAAAAGCTTCCTCTCCTCGTCTGCATGCTGAACTATCAGGACTTTTTCCTGCAGAGCCTAAGATGGCACCTCACAGTGGGTCAGCATGAGTCACGCCTGATACATGTAGATGTAGCACTCGTCTGAAGTAACGTGTCTCTTCCACAGCACACGTCTCACAGTAATGGGCGTCAGGAGATCAGTGCTCGCTCGGCACGGACCGGCGTGCGATCCCGCAGCTCCGAGGAGCCGCAGCAGCCCCACGTCGGCAACTACCGGCTGCTTAAAACCATCGGGAAGGGCAACTTCGCCAAGGTCAAACTGGCCCGACACATCCTCACGGGCAGAGAGGTGAGCCGGCCACACACACACACACACACACACACACACACACACACACACACACACACACACACACACACACACACACAC
>JBBPCS010000374.1:12550506-12560990 GCA_037974645.1 Hollardia meadi
CCTAGAAACAGACTGAGCTAATGTTAGCAGCAGCTTTGCTCACAGGAAGCGAAAGAGTGCTCAGTTAATTTAAATGTGAAAGTTTATTAATAAAATGAATAATTGTGATCTCAACATTAATTAAAAAAATAATCGTGATTATCATTTTGGCCAACGGTCCAACCTGGAGCACTCGGATCAGCCCTAATCTCTTCATTTGTGGCCTCATAACTTGAAAACAGACTTTTCACTAGAGTGTCCTTAACTTGGTGTGATTGGAGCAGTTAATTTGAAGCAGAGTGTTTATTCTGTCAGGTTTGATTTCTCGGTCCAGATGGGAACAATAACGTGAGTTTCAGACGGACCTAATAACTGCACTGAGGAGCAGTTTGTCTTGCTTAGAAAGCTGAGCGTAACAAAATGCTCCTAACTGAAATAAACAGCGGGGGTCAATTACAGAGAGAAGTGCACAGACATCCATCACTGCTAGCTGATGTAGCAGGGGCTGTAATCCGATTTGTTGTGACTCACCTTAACGTCTCTGACCCGGTGGGATGAAATGTAACCAAAAACACGCAGTAAATGATGTAATGGTGAGTCCATGGGACTTTGTTTACAGGCTTCAGAGTTGTAATTAAGGCAACAAGGGGAAGTTTTCCACTCAGGTTTGGACTTTTGGCGAGCCGAGTGTAGGTGTGATTTCACTCTCAAACCGTGTGTCATTTGGCCTGAAGGTGCTTTATATTGATCACAAGACAGATTGTGTAATCAGGACAGCTGTGCATCATTGCGGTGGTATGGCTGGATCACCAGCAGGTTTACGTCCTCGACCTAATGGTTGTGTTATGTGGTGAATCATCCGTCTCTCCTGTGTTTTTCCACTAATCCTGTTTGCTGCACAACATACCTGACAAAGAACTGCCATATACGTACTCGTTGGTTTGCTGTTTTTAAGCCTCCCCAGGCGTCAAAAGGCTACGTAGGACAGGACAGACTGTCAAAGACTTGAGTTTTAAATAAACTATACTAAACATATTTGTTCAGAGCTGTTGGTTCGCTCTAGTAATCAGGAGAGAGAGAGAGAGAGAGAGAGAGAATGTGATCACAGGCAGAGACCTCGCGCTCACTCCACAGCTCCTCTTCATCTTCCCCTCCTCTTCCTCCTCCTCCTCCTCTTCCTCGTCAGCAGCCAGACTCGTCCTGGCTCAGTTTGTTATCATGGCTTCCAAACCGGTCGACTCCATCCCGAAGGCCCTGACTGGAGTTCGTCATTAACCCTTCAGTTGTCTCTTAAGTGAGAATGAAATGTTTATCGTCTCAGTACCTCCCACAGCCCACGTTTACTGCAGGATCTTTAAATTACTATATTGTGCTACAAGAATCTTATTGTTTTAAAGCTGCTTTCTAGACAGAAATATGTGGAGGGATGGCATCCCCATTAATGGCAAATAAAATTAAAGTATTAATAAATTCTAGAATCTTTTGTGGTAAAACCCATTTCTTCCTTGTCTCCTTGATTTACTACATTTAGCTTTTAACCCGATAACAGGTTTGGATGTCTTGCATTTGGCGTTTGATGCTTTTTAACCATCTTTGTGGGCATTTTTCTGTGGCGTCAGGTTTGTCACAAGTCTGTGGATTTTAGCTGCGATTCGCACACACGAAATCTTGGTGCACAAATTCAACAAATGAGAGTTATACAGGCAGCAGCGAGCGAGAAAGGAAATATCGGTACAGGCATGAATAACACCTGCATGTGTAGAATGAAGAAAAGAAGCCATCGCGTGTCAGAGCTCCTGCTTTGTGAGCGCTGGAGGGGAGTACAAGCTAACTCAACTCAAAGCTGAGTTCTGCTCGCACGGATAGAACTGAGTTCAAGGTGGGCACCGGCTCTCTTATGATTGATTCAACACAATGAGACACTCCTTGATCCTCAACTGGTTTGTGAGAGCATCTTAAAACTCTGGACCATCACGACAGCCCAGTTTATGGTGACTTTTGTAAGATTCATAGCCTATTCAGCCAATTCATGAGCGTGTTTTCTTTGATGACATAAAACATCTACACAACAGGGGAGAACCAGACAGTGCAGAGGGGTCAGTATGAAACATGAAGGACAGACATGTATGTTCACATTTTCACATCATCTTGTTACCGTGTGTGCGCAAGCAGCTCGCCGTGCGGCACCAGTACTGAATGTGGAAACATCACCCGCCGTGTGTCACCATCTGTTTGCCTCTCAGGCAGACACCAGTAGGCCAGCGCTCGGGACAGAAGGCTTCATCAGGGCGTCCCGGTGGACCCGCGGGGTCAAATCTGTCAGTGTCAGAGATAAATGAGGAAAAAATGCATAAATATGAAACAATTCATTGTCTCAACGAGATGTTTGTGATTTTTCAGAAATAGTTAAGAAAAAAATCCTACAGTGCTGCAAGTATTTTATTCAGTGGTTAGTCGATCAATAGGGAAAAAAATGAGGTTATAGTTGTAAAAATCTATTTGCTTGTTTGTCTTAGTTTCATAGTTTCACCGCTTAAGAATGTAAAATTCTGTCATTATTTAAGGGACAGCGGGCACTTGGAAAGCATTTTGAATAGGGATGCTCCTAATGACTAATTTCCTTGACGTTTAAACGGGAAGTTTAAACTGAGACTAGGCTACAGTCAAAATTGAGGGCAATATAATATGTAAGGTTAAATGTTAAAATACTGCGTATACTATAAGAGTCATTTGAACCCGTTGATCACATTCTTCAATGACATCTTACACGCAACAGTTAATCGGTGTTGACATAAGTAACCGGTGCCCTTTTTTGTTTCTAACGCAATGACAAAGAGGAAATGGCTTTTCAGTGCAAATTATATTGATATGTAATTTAAATGTGAACTGTAGCGGCTAAGGCTAAACTTAATGCCACTGAGAGGCTGCGTAGACTATAGCACCGCAGTAGTGTCTAGTGAAATTGTCTTTGTCTGTAAATCTTCATACAGCCAAACATTTCACCAAAACAACAACGCAGCGTTAGCCTAGCGCAGCGGTCCTCTGCCCAACAACACCCGTCCCCTGAGTGAAAGTTCTTAACTTTATTATAAGTGACCCAAAGTGCAAAAGGTGACACCTACTGGAACAATGTGGTGTCCTACATACAGTTAGCTTTAGAAACAGCTGCTACAGGTACATTAATAGAATAATGGTAATTAGTTTAATAACCGACTGCTATTTCTATTTCAACGTTTAAACGACTAGTCGCACACATCACTAGTTTTGAGCTCTGATGTCTTAACTTGGGCTTTGATGATGCTGTACTGTATCTATATTACTGTGGATCATCTCCTGTATGTATTTGTTCATTTGTTGGAAGGTATTTGTGTCTGTATGCGTGTTCTGGCTGCACAGCCTTACAATTTGCTCGCCAGTAAGCCAACTACCAAACTGTGGCTACTCCCGCCTCATGAAAGATTGATGCCTTTTTATATTTTATGGAAGGGAAGAGAGCGAGGAAGGCAGAGCGAGGTGTAGTTAACAGTGGATCAATAATAAATTGCACTCCTTTCTTTTTATGCCTCCTTCAGCAGAAGACATAAAAGCACTTTTGGCCATTACAAATCTGCTTGTCTGGTCCGTCTAAATGCTGATGGGGTAGAGGGCGTGTGTTGACGGAGTGTCCTGATATTAGTGCAGAGGGCGGAGATGTGATGGTGCATGTTTAACTTAATTCAGCTTGTTTGTATGAGCGTCTCTCAGGCCGGTTTAAACTGACGCAGTGCAGCCGGAGATCCTGACAATGTGCTGGCGGTGATGGAATGATCACATTTCCTTGACAAATGTGTTGATGTTGGCACGACACGGGGACCAGTGTTTGGGTTTCTGAACCCATGATCTCCTGTTATGAGCTGAATATGAGTAAGAACAGCAGTGCTAATGGGCGAACCAGATGATGTGTTTCTTCATCATCAGGAATGTTACACAAAGCACAGAGCTGCCATTTATAAATTAATGTAATCTGTGTGTACTAATCTGAAAATCCATTTAACATGAAATATTCAGTTTTACTTTATGACATGGAAAGGACATGTTATATGTAAACGGCACTTAATAAGTAACTAACTTAAACATGCTGCTGCACTATAATTAAAGTATTTCTCTTCCTTATTTCTGAGTCCACTGAGATAAACAGGAAGTCCATGTGTTGACTTGAATTATTTATGAGCTCGTATAAATGGGGTCACAGCAGTTCATGACGCTCAGATCTATTCCTCTTTTTTTAAAGAAGTGGTTTTTATGAGGTATAGACAGATTATCTGTATTCCCAATTATTTGATCCAATATTAAGCGTTTTCCGATTATTTTATATTCTTTTGCTGGGATCGAATTGCTGATGTTCACATTATTTTGATTTAGTTTTATTTTGTAATATTCTGAATATGCTAAATAACTTAGGTGTCGTCGAGTAAAAAGTACAATATTTGCCTTCACAATATAGTGGAAGTATAAAGAAGCAGAAAATGGGAATATTCAAAATCAAAAGTCAAATTGTACTAAAGTCTAATACCTGGAAAAAACATACCAGTCGATTCCTTGTTTTTACTACTTATTTTATGTGAGTGTAGTTACTGTATGAGCGGTCCTTGTTTTTACATGAGCTCTCCATAATTAATCCTGTGAAAGTATTGAATCCCAAAGAATGAATGATAATGATTTCCTTTTTCTTTCTTTTCAGCTCTTCAGAGAAGTTAGAATAATGAAGATCTTGAATCATCCCAATATAGGTAAGTGGATCTTACACACACACAGTGTATTAGCACAAACTGCATGAGCTTTAATACTCAAACAGTTGATAATGTTGTATAAACGTCTGCTCGTGTGATTTGACTATTTGAGGTCTTTATTAATTTACATTTTAGACTGATGTGGTTGTGTTCTGGTGTCTGTTGAGGAACACTTGACCTGCAGGTCTCTAACCTTTGACCTTTCTGTTACTGGACAGTCACATGAACCAGCCAGCACCGCTGAAGTTTAAAGCTTTTAAGTTCCTTTTTATTTTGTTTTGGATCACTCGGACGTGACAGGAGATTATTGAGTCAACGGAGTGTTCTGTAAAACCAAACAATCCTTCCAAAGCTGTTGAAGTCAGATTGTATTTATATAGCGCCAAAAAACACTTTACATGTAGAGCAGGTCTAGACTCAGGTCTATAGTTTACAGAGACCCAACATTCCCCCACGAGCAAACACTTGGCGACAGTGGCGAGGAAAACACTGCCTTTCAGAAGGCAGAAACCTCGGAGCAGACCCCGGCTCGAGGGGGGGGGCCGCCATCTGCCTTGACTGGATGGGTTAAGAGGCTTGAACATGAACTGGCAGCAAAGACACGAAAAATGGCATCGTGGCCTTGATCAACTAACCATTATTTCAGTCATCAGTTAGTCTGATGATTATTTTCTCAATCGCTTCATTAAATGTACATAAAATGTAAGAAACCTATAAAAAATAACCATTGCAATTTCTTAAGTTACAGCCCAAATCCAGAGGATATTAAGTTTATTAATATCATTTAAGACAAGAACCAGAAAAAGCAATATTAATATCATTATTATTAATAATCCAACCTTCTTTATGGAGCATATTTCAGAGAAAAAATGCCTACAATGTGATTCACAAAGGATGAAAAAGAGACATAAAAGAAACAGAAGAAATAGAACATCAACAAGAACACTGAACATTAAGTAGAACATTTAAAACAAAAGATTTAACTTTTAAGAAAGAGACCAGTAAAAGATTTCAAACCGAATAAAATTAAAGTTAATTAAGGACCGTCGATACTGTGAGTGGGAATGAGCTGGTAGCCGAATGGTTCGATTCCATTGACGGCTTCACTGTCAACTGTCAGATAAAGATGAAAATGCTGAAAAGAAATCTTTAAATTATATAAATAAAGTAAAAATATTGTGGCTGAGGTTGAAATACAGTAAAAGTTTCCAGGTAAACGGAAGTTTAAAATAGTTGTAACACAAAGAAAAGCAGCAAATCCTTGCATTTGAAGCTGGAATCAGTAAATATTTGGCTTTTGCTCAGAAATTAATTTGATTATGTAAATAGTTTCTGATCATTTTTCAATCAATCAACTAATCATTTTGGCTCTAGTTTTGTATTAAAGAAGCAGCGTTTCTCTACAAAGTCTTTTTCCTCATTTATCTGTTTATAAACTTAGTTTTTACACTATATTCACACACAAACACACGCATACATTTGCCATAAAACACCAGACAAGCCTGCCATGGTGCGTTTGGTTTTGGAAATGGGATTCCCTGCTAATTACTTTTAATTTCCTTTCTCCGTGCTTCACAATTTCCTCCGCAGAAATGTGATTATAATGACCAGGATGATCTTCAGCGCTCACCAGCTCGTGCACTCTCCATCCCCACCACTCTGCTCTGTCTCACTGTCTTCCATCCCACCTTGTCTATATTTAGCAGTGCAGCCCTCAGCCGCTCATCACACACTCTTTCATATCCTCGAGCCGAACACACTGCAGTTAAACTAAAAAACAGCTTCTGGACTGAACAGTAAATATCGAGTGCTGCTAAGCTCGAATCGATGCTGTGCCGTGCGTGGTCACGACACACATGCACGTATATGACTTCACTTTTCCCCTCTACTCTCTCTAAGTGTGTTTTTGGAAACATTTGTGGAGTTTGTGTCCATTAATTCATCACCATCTCCATCTTTAGATCTAATTGAATTTATAATTCCCCCTCTCTCTGTCTGTGTCTCCGCTTCCTTTAGTCAAACTTTTTGAAGTGATCGAGACGGAGAGGACGCTCTACCTGGTGATGGAGTATGCCAGCGGAGGTGAGACAGAAATTAAATTGTCAACATTTTGTCACTGTAAACTGCAAACCATGCATGTACCTCCAACATGTTTGTTTTTTAAAAATGGTTCCATAACCCTCACGGCCTCGTAAGAGAGTTTCCTCAATCCAAAAAGAAACCTGATGTGTAAACATGAAACCACTTATATTTGCAGTTGCAATTGTACAAACAGAAGCCGACTGTAAATGAAACTGTAAAAACAAAAATTGTGAGTGCGAAACTTGTGCAACCGTATCTCAACTGCCGCTGCACAGAAGACCAGATATAGTCAGTAGAAATGTGCACACTGTGCTGCTCCCAAGGTTCCCAAGTATGATTTATTAACACCAAATGTGACAAATGTGTGTGTTAATAATTTATATACAATGGGAGCGGCTTACAGTCTGCAGCCTCTACTTCTGTCTGAAAGGACCAATGTGAAAGAAGGCATATCGAAGTAAATCTCTCGTGGTATTTACGGTTTACTGGAAAACAAAATTTCATAAAACCTCAGTATTTCCTCCAATATTTCCTAATTATTTTCTAGAACACAATCGTGTTTCCATCCGCCCTGTGTTTTTGTTCGTTTTTAGTTTCTGCATGAAAAAAATGGAATGGATACACAGGAAGTGTGAAGAGAAAAAAACGATCCACCAACTGTTTATCTCAACGCCCCCATCAGCTAATAATCACATAACAGTCGTGGACGGACACACATGAATTTCTTTTGCTGATCTTTTGGAAACTTGGTTGAAACTTGCGCTACATTTAGATTTAGAAATTTGGCCATTGTCTCTGTTTTACCAATAATAAGTATAAATTTATGTAGTTATTGAAAAGTATTATTATAGAAAAGTATTGGGAAATTTTGAGGAACACTGAATCACCCAAAGATTCAGCAAATATTAAGTTTAAAATTGGAGATTGAAACAGAGGAAGGGATGGTGACAGGAGTCAATGCAGACACACAAACCCGTGTGTTGGAAACAGATAGCTGCAAGTTCAAGCGTTAAAAACTTCAGCTTCATGGATTTCTGCATGTCTGAAACCAAAACAAAAAGAGACCTTGATTATATCAGCATCTATATTTCTCATTAAGTTGATGTGTTCAGCATCAACCAGAAATGAATGCATGTCCTCGTCCCTTGCAGCCCCACACACCTTGTTGTGACTGAATCCGTTTTAGAGTCTCCAAACGTAAATTAGCATCACATTTGTCCTCACAATTCTTTACTGCAGATAAGTGAAGAATACAGAGAGATACTCATTAACAAAGGCACATGTCAGAAAAACATTTACAGGGAATGTTTGCAAAGATGAACTAAAATGTAGAAAGACAAACAAACTCTTTGACTTTACTCAGCAACTGACATTTATTGTATTACTTGGAGTTATTGCCCTTATTTATAGCTTTGCAGCTGAAAAAAAGTACAACAAAACAGAAAGAAAGCAAAGAAACAAAAATGTTTTCTCTAAATATGAGAGCTCCATAATCTCATCACCAGTGAGTGTTTTCTTGTGGGGAAAGCTTTCTGTAATTTCTCATTTAATGCAGCGTCACACACGCACATGCCCTAAAAGGCACATCTCCTCATTGATTCCTTTGAAAGGTCATGTTCGGACTGCTGAGACAAGCAGACACGACTTATTGTGAAGATCTGTTCGCCGAGGAGCAAATCACATTACCACCGAGAGGGAAGTCTGATCATAGGCCAATTGCATTAGATCTTAATGAAGTAAATCTAATATTTCTCTCAGTTTGGCATCGATTTTCGTGGAATTCAAACAGAATCAGAAGGCGACCGCAGATTGCCTTCTCAGCCCTTTATCCAGGACTGCGTGGAGCGCTGCAGGAACATTTCAGTCACAGATCCAGTCATGAAATTTATTACATAAAGAATATTGAATATATTTCTTGTTGGACTAAATGCTGTTTTTCTAGAGCTGACGATGTCAGTCTGTCATTTGGTCCTCCATTTTGGCCCAGACTGAAATATCCTAACAGCTACCTGATGGATTGCATTACATTTTGTTCAGACATTCATTCTCTGAGGATGACTCCTGCTGCCACGACACAATAAGGTTGACATTTGCAGTTTTCACTGACACGTCTTTAAATATTTAAAGGATTGCCTTGTAATATTGTTTGTTTTTTCCCAGTTTATACTCTAAGATTTCCTATCATCCAGTGGCCTCATGTTTTTTTTAACCTCTCATCCCTGAACACGTTTTTAAGTGCAGATCTGAAGTGTACAAGTTTCCGGGGAGATCGATTCAGGAGCATGTGGTTGCTTCAGCATTATTGAATTATTCAGCAATGTGACGCTTCCAGAAAAACCTCCTGTTTTACCTTCATACATTATCCAAATTTCTAACATGTTTTTCCTCTAATTTCTATTTTTTCCTTGCTAATTTTTAATCTCATCCCCGTGTAGAGCACATGGTGTGCCCTTTAGCTCTGACATGAAAGGTGTTAGCTGGCACATTCTGTCTTTAGCAGATGAGTCAGAGAGCAGCGATGAATTGTTGGTTTTTGCAGAGCTCTGAAGTATAGAAACGTACACTCTGACCGCCTCTGCAGGTCAGCGCTGAGTGAGTGGGAGGGTTTCGAGGATTCAGGAAAAGTGAGGGAGGCGTTTTTTCTGTTGCTTGTTATTTTGTTTGGTTCCTCTCTTTCCCTCGGTGTGGACACAAACGGCAGCCACTTGAGTTCAATTGGCATACGAGCGAGCGTAGTCACGTTTTGGCAGGAAGTGTGGGTCGAGGGGAGGGAAGGGTTTGCTGCTGGAGCCGAGCTCAGCAGCAGCTTTGTGCCTGCAGGAGAGGCTCAGTGGGGAGGAAGCAGCACCACGTCTGACTCAATATGGTCAAGAAACACCCTCAAACCATGCACATGGGTGACAGTGCAGGCCAGCTGCTTAGAAAAGTTCATCCTGAAGTTATTTTATCTCCTTATTTTTATAAGTTGTGTTACGTTTTGTTTCTACTTTCTCTTTTCCTTATTCTCTGGTTTCATTTCTGTCCATCTCTCCCTTGATCTCTATTACTCGTTGTCATTCTCTAATTCCCTCTTTCTGTGTCTCTTTTGCAGGAGAAGTCTTCGACTACCTGGTTGCACATGGAAGAATGAAGGAAAAAGAGGCCAGGGCTAAATTTAGACAGGTACCCAGCCTTCTCCCCCCTGCAGTGCTCCGGTTTCACACCTCTGCTCTCGGCTGTCCTCTGTCCTGCTTCTGTGACTGCAGTCTATAGACGGATGACAAATGTCCAAACCTGCCTTTCCCCCCATCACTTACCTCTCACTGACTGTCTCACACACAGTCTGAAGTCATTGAATGTTGTTTGACGCTGGCCATGCGCTGAACGATTTTGTGTTAAAAGGAAGCTTTAGAGCCTCTAGAGACCCAAAGTACCAATCGCAAATCAAAACCTTTACTTGACTACGATTCTGCAACTGCATATCGGTGAGAAATGAAAACATGAATCCAATGAGAGCAGGGCTGGGTGTCATTTAAACAAGACCAGGTGAAACCTAGTATATGGCTGGACCGCCATTATGCTTAACAGTAATGTTGTGAGGACACCAAAATTTTGACTTTGATATCAATACCCAGTTTAGTATCACGATACTCGATACCAAAACGATACTTGAGA
>JBBPCS010000374.1:12561090-12609676 GCA_037974645.1 Hollardia meadi
CCACCGTAGTTGAGAAGCTACATGTAGCTAGTGCTAGTAGCCCTGTGCTCTTTAGCTGTTAAACGTGTTAAAAAGCATCAAAACGAGACCTCCAAATAACTTGTATAAGCGGAGCTTCTCGAGGAATAAACACAACAAGTCACATCAGATTCTGTTTGGATCCGATGTACTTTACTTTGTGAACGTACAGACGTGGAGAGACTGGACAGAAACAACCGGCTGCTCAGAGTCGCACTGAACTCAGACACACACGCCATCGGTGCTGCGCGAGGTGAGAGTTGTACACTCGACTGACCAATCCCGCAACGTCATCACTTCCTTACTCACTTACTTACTCTCTCAGCCACAGAGCAACCCTTAGGACTGGCCCTCTGCAGTCCAGCCAAAAACTCCAGTACCAATATCATTACCATTAAAGTGATGCAGATACCAATAGAGGACTTAACTCGATACCCATCATGTGAATGGAAGAATTCAGTTGTGTAAAATGCCACCACTGAACTGCCAACTCCATCAAATGCACCGCGTCCAGCTTCACCACACCACAGACTGTATGAGTTGGAGCTGCTGCAGCAGTGGGCCAATCACAAGTTGCATCAAATCGAAAGAATTGAAGGTTGCGGTGATAGATTGTTTATTTTTATCTGGATACAAAAGTAATCGACTGCAGGAATCATTTGACAGGAGAAGTTTAGTGCTACTTGGGTTGTTTCGGTCGATGCCTTAAAGGTGCTGATACTCAGACATAGTTGTGAGTCAGTTTAGTTGTAGGGAAGGTTAATGTACTTTAAAGCCTCTGAAAACTAGCATGGCCGATACTCAGGAAAGGAAAAAATGTTATCGGAACAACTCTACTGAAGTTATTTCTCAAATCTTTCTTTATAAACTTAAATATTCATGAAGTTCAAGCTTAGTTAAAATCATCAGGTATTATTAAGAGTTGAGTTCTCAAAAATTGCTTCATCAGGAGTGTGGGTTGATTAGATTTTATTGACTGCCCCACAACTGTCATCAGATCCAGATGCTTCCGAATCCTGAATGCTGCTTAGAAGTACACGACATCAGCTTTTCACAACTGCTTTAACAGAGTAAAAATAAAAACTAGAAAGATGCGACTGCTTAATGCAGTTTCAGTCAGATGTTCAGTTAAAACATGTTCAGAGGAAAATTGAACTTATTTAGTTTTTGCTGTTCTACTTCATGAACTCTGCACCAGTGTACATTTGGAAATATTGCCTTCGGCAAAAAAGAAAAATGGAGCAAAGCAAATATGGATGATTTTACTGCAATACCAGATACTCCAAATGTATTGAAGCTAGCAGACAGGTTTGTGCACAGAGCTGGAAAGTGTTAGTGTTTAGTTTTACAGTCATGATGATGTTGTACAACCACAAAACAAATTAGAAATAAAACTCAAGTTGGGTCTAAGAAGTGTCAGTTTCTAAAACTCTGCGTGCCTGAATATTGATAAAGCATGACGGCCTGTCTGTTCCATGAGTGCAGGCTGTTACCTGGACTGTGAGACAGATGAATGTACGATAGTCTGACTGCACAGAGGAAACCTGTTCTCCCCTCCCCCCTCCCGGTGTCTTCAGCTCCACCTGTGTTATGTTTTATCTTTCCTGTCAGTGTCGACCACATCCTTTATCACAGTCTGAGAGCAGAACATCAGAAATTCAACTAAACGCTGCTTGTCTCTTTCCTCGTACAGATTGTATCAGCGGTGCAGTACTGTCACCAGAAGCACATTGTTCACAGAGACCTCAAGGTGAGTTCACAGAAGTCTCCCTGGCTGGTAGCAAAAAAATACCTCGGAAAGAGACCGATGCAGGAACAAGATGGTGTTGTTCAAAAGAGCAAAGTGTGCAGCCATTATCATCAGCAACATCATGTTGGTTTCAGCCATTTAAACATCAACATTTTCTGGTTTTCTTCAATATCAAACTACAAATAAACTGTTTTTTGAACTATTGTTTGAGCAAACAAGCATTTTAAATATGTCAGACTTTAGGAAATTGTGATTTTTCTGACAGTTTTTGGACCAAACCATCAGTTGAAAAGATAATTTCCAGATTCATTCTTTTCTTGTCATACCATTGCACTGGTTCATCCCGCCAGGAATTACACAACATGTAAAAAATACAGTAAAGT
This sequence comes from Hollardia meadi, assembly GCA_037974645.1. Classification (NCBI taxonomy): domain Eukaryota; kingdom Metazoa; phylum Chordata; class Actinopteri; order Tetraodontiformes; family Triacanthodidae; genus Hollardia; species Hollardia meadi. Next base: position 12,563,242 of record JBBPCS010000374.1, read on the forward strand.
TTCAAAGAAAACCTGAAACTGGTCATTTTCCTGAACCAAAACTAGAAAGTAAAGCAGGTTGATGCAGACACAGAATAGAAACACAATAAAAAAATCTCCAGAATCCAGATTCTCTGTCAAAGTATCTGTTTCAAGGATTATTTTAGCAGTCCAAAAACAAGTACTGTGGAAATACATTAAATTAACGTTTCATGTCCTTTGTTTTTTTCATATATATTTTGTGTATTTGTATATTTATACACAGGTGCATTGGTTGTTTACGGCAGAATAAAACCAGAAGTATTCTCCTTTTAGTTGCACAAAATAACCTCTGTCTTCCATCATGATACATAAGGGATGGTTAAAAAAATAAAAATGCATGTTATTTGATATTTCATGCAACTTGCATAACTGACCGAACCAATTTAGTTCACTCATATCAACTAAACGCCGAGTTTAGTTATTGAACTGTCAACATGTTGGCCAATGCTGATATATCTAATAGTCGATGTCGGCGTCTATCAGTCTATCAGGACTCCTGTGAAGACTATGAAGCATCCCCACCTTTGAGGCTAATTACCCCTGACTCATATTGGATAGAAAGGTCACAGAGTAGGGAGCTGGCGTCAGTGTTACGTGTTTTATGACTCTCCTCTGAGCTCCCATATTCCCACTGACGACTCCAACACAGCGCGTCTAATTCCATAACACGGCATACGCTGCTAATGAGGCTCTACTCTGCCCCTTCCTCACTTTCTCCTCAGCTGCACAACCACCGTTAAAAACGTATCGTTACGCCACAGACACTCGTGACACATGTGAATGCACAAGTAGGCGGCCCGCTGAACCACTCACATGTTCTACACCACATCACCTGCTGTAGTGTAAATGGAACTCCTCCTTTTCGCAGCCGTGACGTGCTTCCACTTCTCGGAGTATAAATATTGATGCGTCTGTATTTTTAATCTCTCCGTCAGTGGGAGTCACTCGGCTAAGAGAAGCCCCTGTATCTCGCCGAACATCTAAACCGTTTCCTCTGTAGAGCTTCATGAATGATCCATGAGGAGGGAGACGTGAGAGCAGTCTCTTCTTCCTGCTTCGTACATGTGTGTGTGTTAATGAGGACAGGTGTAAACAGGTGTGATTGTGGAGAAGTTTAAGGTGAAATTTGAACCACAAACCCTCCTGCTTCATTCTTCTGAAGCATTTTTGCCTCGTGGCTTCAGCAGTTGTCACCTGCTGAGATGAATTTATTCTTGTGTGTATTTTTGCTGTTGATGACACTGCACCGAGTCTCGTTTTCCCCCTCATTCCCATTGAGTCTCTCGCCTACAGCTGCATGTGAGCACCGAGCAGATGTTTGGGTTGAAGCCCTCGTCTGTGTTTGAACACTTTGATTCACAATGGACATGTTCACTGTTTTATTAGATCAAACAATATCAAACAGACCTCTCTATTGATATGGAAAAGTGCAAATTAGAGCAGAGATGATCAACTGATCAATTATGATTTTCTGGTATTTTATATACACTAAATTAAAGGAATAGTTCAAGAGTTGGATAAGATCGAAACAACTCTGTCTGTACAATAAATATGAAGTTGCAACCCCTAATTAACACGTTATCTTTGTTAGAATCTGCAGAAAAACCAAAGTGCGATAACAAAATGTTGTGGTTTTGTTGTGAATAATTATATTTCTGTATTTCTTGGCCAAGCACATAAAGCAAATACGAGTATTTCCCAAATTAAGAAATTTAACTACTCCATTTAATCAGTTAATTTAAAAGAATAAATGACAGATTAATTGTTAGTAGCCATACACTGACCTTGAGTGTAAAATGACCTTATTGGCAAAAAAATTAATTTATTTCAGGTACAGCTACATTTCAGTTGAGCAGTTCTGTTTGCCACCGGGCGCAAAATCTCCCAGGAAAATAAAGACCGACTGTTGTAACTTCTTTCACTAATTCTAATAATAATATTTTAAAGTAGCTTTCAGGATGACATTTTGAATGTCCATCAGCTTAACGCTCACATGCAGTATATTAACTGCACAGACTGTAGATGTACTGCAGGTAAAAAAGATCTTAACCCCTGACCTTCATGTGTGTTCTCAGGCTGAGAACCTGCTGCTCGACGCAGACATGAACATCAAGATTGCAGATTTTGGCTTCAGCAACGAGTTCACTATGGGCAACAAGCTGGATACGTTCTGCGGTTCTCCGCCGTACGCAGCGCCGGAGCTTTTCCAGGGGAAGAAGTACGACGGGCCGGAGGTGGACGTCTGGAGTCTGGGGGTCATACTGTACACGCTGGTCAGCGGCTCGCTGCCCTTTGACGGACAGAACCTCAAGGTGGGAGAGCGTGGATGTGCTGATGCCTCAATGCTACAGTTAGCATACGTTATCACCTGGTATTACTTAAAAATACCTTTAGCATTGTTAGCTAGCTAGCTTTGTTTTTTAACCTTTTATCCAGCTGCAGGTTATTTTCTATGACATTTTTGGATTGTCACAGATGTTAAGTCCAAACCAACATAATCCACAATAAGGAAATATTAGAAATATTGATGGAAATATTAGATTTAAAGGTTGTTTTCTGGACAAACATTTTACCCTTTCAGGAAGACAAAAGAACACAGAAATACATGTGAAGATGGAAGCAGCTGCTGGATAACATTGGAAAAAAGTTATGATTTTTCTGCCAAGAGAGCTCTGCATAACCTATACACCTATGTCTTTAGATAGAAAAACGGGTTTCAGCAGGTTGTTAAGAAAGCAAACCTTTGTGACCAAGTTTTAGCTGTGAAACGATTAGTTAAACAGACATTAGAGCCACTTAAAACTGCGGCTGTCTCCAGGATCTCTTAAATATGACCATATGTTTGCATTAACACAGTATTGTCTGCATCAGGGCCTCACATTTCTTCCAGCATGAAATTTCTTCAGGTGTTCAATACTCCAGTAATATGACACATTGCATGTTGAAGTGTTGTGCTAACTGCCTGGTCCTCCTCTGTGCAGGAGCTGCGGGAGCGTGTGCTCAGAGGGAAGTACCGTATCCCGTTCTACATGTCCACAGACTGCGAGAACCTCCTCAAACGCTTCCTGGTGCTCAACCCGGCCAAGCGGGGTACTCTCGAGGTGAGGGAGGACGCCGAAAATGTAAATATACCTCTCAGTTCTTAACCCACTCCCCCCAGCACTTCAGCACCATCGAGGAATGCCATCTATCCTCCACCTCTCCAACAACCCCCGTCCCCTCATCTCGGCTCCTGCACACACACCCCCCCCCCCCCCCCCCGCATCATCTTCTCTGACACCCACAGTGTCCTGATTTCTGTGTGCGTCCGGCTCACTCCTCTCTGATGTTGGAACCAGGAGTAATGCATCTTCATTCGTGTGTTTGTACCAAACATGTCTTCATCGAGGGTACCTCAGTGTTCGGGGCAGCACGTGAAACCAGCTCCGCTAGAATCCATTATTAATATAATAAAAAGTGAGTTTAGGTTGATTCATGGCTGAGACCAGTGCAGATTAAATCTCATGTCCAAGCCAATACCAAATGATTTTTGTCTTGGCATGTTTTTTTTTCAGTCTGGGGTCGGTGTGTCCATCTTCAGTTTTAGACGGATTTCACTCATAATTTGTCCTCGTTGGGAAGATTTTATTGCATTTTCAGTAACGTAACGACTTGTCTTCAACTTGAGCAACGTTATCTTTACTTCACGTGTCTCTCCTCTGCTCCGCTGTACAGTAATACAAGTTAGCTGGGCAACCAGTTAGCCTTACACTTAGCGAGGCTAATTACTGAATCGAGTCTTTACCGACATTACAGCAGTAGAATAAATACTCTTAACATTGGCTAGAAAATCTAGTTATTGCAATGCATGGACCTTGTAGCAGCATTTACATCGTCATTGACTTTCACGGCGCCAACGACAGCAGAAACGCAGAGAAGGACGCGGAAATAAACCCTTAATTTCAAAATAAAATTCAAAAATAAACGAATTAATGGATATGTGTCATTAGAAAAGATTTTTTTGTGGGGGCCTGGCCTTTAGATTTATAGGGGAACAGAGATCAAGACAAGCCAGAATCCAAGATGTCAGAAAAGTCATGCGAGTACTGCCACAGTAACATTTGTTAGGATTACGAACACTTTTACTGTCAGACCGACACGTTTTGGCTCATGGCCTCATCCTACAAGTGCTGCTGAAGGTTTAGACCGCTTAACAAAGACCATCAATGGTCATATTGTGTCAAAATGACCGGACAGATGCACGTTGAACTACTAATTATTTCATTTTCCCCGATTCATAATTTGATAATAGTAGAAATATTTAGACATTTCATTTCCCCTTCGAGCGTCTGCTGAGATTAAAATAGCCGTTTTTTGATGGGAGAGGAAGAACAGAAGAGAATAGTTCCACAGATCAATCAGAGTGGTGATCACATTGTCAGAAAAATATAAATGATCTTCTTTTTAGCTGTAATCATGCAGCAATACCTGACACCCAGCAGTATATCATTAACATATAAAAGTATTTTTGGCACTTAAACTGCAAACTGGATCAGGTTTAAAGGCAGTCTTATGTTTTTTTAAATGGGTCATTTCATTAAAGAGATGCTTTCTATCTTTCTTTTGCTTTTGAAGAGAAGGAAACGGTTTTATTGCATCTTCATGTCTTCTGTCACGCTGAATGTAAGTAAATTAAACAAAATGTTGTCGGCTCGGCTCCAAGGGTCACATGTGGTGGCCTCAGATGCCACATGATTGCCCTGGATTACGGTATAAGGTCTGGTTACATCAGAGCATGATCAGTGATAATTAGTTTGGCTCGGTCCTTGTTCAAACCCCAGAGAGCAATTGATCAGCTGCAAATTAAAAATAAAGGTGCAAACAAATGAGATGCAGCACAGCACAGTATGGACGTTACTGTGAAGGGATTATAATCCAGCTTTAACGGTGATGCAACACGCAATGTGTGCAGCAGTTTGCCATTTTAAACAAACTTTACTGAAACACGACAATACAATAACAGATATTCCAGTATAGATTCCCCATAGAGGGAAAAGGTTTGATTTATAGTAGTACATGAAATAAATGGTGATTCTGGAGAAAGATAACTGACTGGACTTCCTGATGAAGGCTCGATGGCGGAACATTTCACTGTGTTTAAAGGTCTAACTTGACCGTGACAAAAAGAGACTTTTCTTGTGATGTCAACATGCATCTCTATCTAAAGAGCAGCTCGAACAAACTCTCCAGGGAGTGCTCCTACCCTACATTTCTTTTTAAGGATAGTTGATTTCCAGGACGTTGCTGTTTCACTAGCTGGAAATGAGATTCAACAATGAACAAGTGGCTCAGACCGAGCTATGGAGAAGACCTGTGATTGGTCCCCTTGGTTTCTTCATACAAGTTGAAGAAAGATCCGGTGACGTGCTCCTTTTCAGTAACACGCATTTAGAAAGGCAAACCCTCTCATCCAACTAATCCACAGTTACTTTGAGAAGTATGTGTTGCCATGGTAACGCGATGACCCATAAAATTAGGGCATCCCATTGGCGGGCTACCCAACAATAGAAATCTTTCAAATTTATTACAAAACAAACATATGTTTATAAGATATTTAAGGAAGAATAAGTGAGCAATAATTTAATAAGTCAATGTGTTGTTTTCATGTTACTTTATGGTCACTCACGACCCTGAGGAGTTTTGTCTCAAAAACCGTTAGTTTTAATTTAGTATTCCATCGATTTCGTTTCAATTTCCAAAACCCATAAACTTCTCACTTTGCTTTTGCAGCAAATCATGAAGGATCGATGGATCAATGCAGGATTTGAAGAGGACGAGCTCAAGCCTTACACTGAACCAGAGCTGGACATCACGGACCAGAAGAGAATAGGTAAAAAACCAACAACAGTGTGCTGCTGATGTTGCTGGTAAAATCACATAACTGCATTGTTCTTCCTTAAGAGGAAAGTTTGCTTGGTCATTTAAGTTTATATGAAGCTTTATGACCGTTGGGCCTGTGATACCCTGTTGTGTAATCAGAAAAGTGCACAGGCATCAAAACGTCTGCACGGTATTTGTCTGAGAAAATGTCCGCGGCGCTAAACGTACAGCTCGACAACACTCAGTCTCATTATTTCAGTGCTGCAGAGCTTTTAAAGAAAAGATGAAATGTGATGATGAATAAATAAAAGATGAGCGGTGCTGCTGCTGCATGCACACAGGGTGAAGGAGGAGAGAGAGAAGCCTCCCCATCGTGCCCTGGATGAAAGCTGTAAACGATGGGGGGGGTGGGGGGAGGGGGGCTCTTACGTAAGAGCAGCTGAGGTTGGCTGTCGGTGCAAACTCCCAGTCACCCAGCCGGTGCAGGAAAAAGAAAGCTTTATCCAGCGGAGGAATCCCTGAATCCTAAATAATGCACATAAAACTTTACTTTTCCTGAAAAATACATTTTAGAGGAGTTACAATACTTCAGGAGGATGTTCAGATGATGTCGGAAGAAAGTCTGAGTCACGATAGCAATCTTAGAAAGTCTTGAATACGAATCTGAATCATTAACAAAAGCTGCAACAGCACAATGTTTGAACATACTTCTGCCTTAAGAGCAGGAAACTGTTCACATTAGAGCTGAGACGATTAGTCGATGAATCGAATCGGTATCAATGTCATTGTATTAAACCAGAAATGCCAAAATGTCCCTTTTCAGCCCGTCAAAGGTGAATTATTTCTGGTTTCTTGAGAGTAAATTGGGTTTTGGACTTGTGAAGACGTCACTTTTAATTCTGGATAACTGTTTTTTTCTCACTATTTTATTTGACAAATGAATCGAAAATGAAAATAATCATTGAGTTGTATCCTCAGAGGAGATTCTTCTCACATCAGCACCGTCTGTAAAATAGCCTTTAATGCAAAACAAGTGTTCAAATCATCAGAGAGAACAGAAAACTTCCTCTAACATTATTTTTAACTCCAGCAGAGAAGCATCAGCTGTCAGACATCACACGGGCATCGTGGCTCTGTCACATCTGAATAAAGCTGTAACCAACAGTTACGTAACAGAAACCCATCTTTCCTAAAAGCCTTTCCTTTAACAGATAGATGCAGGAAGCGGTGTATACGGTGGGCTTTTCAGGAATATTACTAAATCTAATCACAATCTGAAGTTTTCTGTATCTGATGCTTCAGTATTAAAGCACATTTTGCAGAGCAGAAAGAAGCAGAAGTGTTGAGGAGGGAGCAGGAGGGTGAAAGAGAGAAGAGAAGGGAGAGAGAGTGTGTGGATGTATGATGATCACAGATTCTGCCTAGTTACAGCAACAGAGCTACTTTCTCACCTTGTCTCTGTTCCTGTGCTGCAACTGATGGTTCAACCAGTTTCACCTGCAGGTCCATCACAGACGAATTGTTGGTTTACAGGTGTACATGTTTATGTTTTTAAAGTAATGGCATTTTTATTTTTATGAGTGTACTTAAATTTGTCACGTCTGCCAGGCAGGATTACACCACGATGGTGTGGAAAGATTTAATTCGACTAAATTAGAAGATATCAGTGAGTAAAAACCTGCGGAGGACAGCTGGTTAACCCACCGAAAATAATGGCATTAATACGGCTTTCAGCGGTGATCAGAACGCTGCCTGAGAGGCTTTTTCAGCCTGACAGCAAGAAAAATCTGTAGGATGGGATGAATCATTTTCATTTGGAGGGTTTTTAGTATTTAAAAAAAAAATTTGCTCAAAAGGTGTCAAGAGCAGTGATCTGAACCAGCACTTTGGGCTACATTAAACAGATACCTGCAGATGTGATGGCAGCTTATGACTGATGCCAAATCATCCTCAAGAAAAGGCAACACCTTGTTAAGTAATTACTGTTGGATAGTTGTAACAAATGATCAAAATATAACAAAAATACCCTTTTAAATTAGTTGATAATGCGATAATACCCGTCATAACTGCACGTGTCAAATCATGATGGAAAATTATGAGGTTTGAACTGCAGCGAAGATGGCGCCGCTGTTTTGGAAAGTTGTAATGAAGCTAATGAATTTCATTAATATTGTATTTTACGATGCACCACACACAAACATAATATAAATATAAATATTAACTGTACATTCATTTAATAAAGGCTAAAAACTTTAATCAGCCAATATTTCTATTATAGCCGGACCAGTATTTTATTTCGGAGGCTAATACCAATATTGACTTTTGAGATTTTAAAAATATCACAGCATATCAGCCAATATTCATTTTTATTTACATAATCACACATTCTAAAATATTGTCGGCGCTCTCTGGTGGGTAAACCATGTAACGGAAGCTCTCTCTCTAAACTACCATAAATATATCTTTATTTTTTTAGTGCAGTTTCTTGTTGAGTATTGGCTGATACTTAAATCTGCAAAGAAGTCATATCTGCATGGTCGATTTATTGATCGGGCTCTAATTGTTACGTCACAGGGGGTGCGACCCTTTACATAACACTGATTTCTTACACTATCATTAAATCACTTTTTAAACGATCATCTCAAATAATTCATTATTTATTACATTACCAATATTAAAAAAATGAGATTTTGTGTGTCTGACAGTACACGGCAGTTGTCTGTGTGCAGAGCTTCTAACTGCCGTGTACACGTAGCAGTCTGCTGCAAGGACATGTTTTATATTAGAAACTAACATTTGCTAAAAATACTGAGCTGCTCTGACGCATGCTCGCTCACACTCTTCACTCTTAACATCCCAGCGAAGCTCCTCTTTCTTACAGCTCAGATGAGCTTCAGGCTGCAGGAATTCAAAATTTAAAGACTCTGTGAAGAAAGTCTGATCTCAAACAGACGGCGAGTGATAACTGTCAGGAAATCAGAGCACATTGCCGCTCACCGGGAAGCTCGTGAGTCATTCTCACACCTCTTACTTAAAAACAAGTCCTGCCTCTGATTATGTGTTCTGCTTTGATTATGATCGTTCTGCAACATGTCTCATAGATGAGCGTCTATTAAAATTTAACAGGCTGCGTAGAGTTGAGATGAAAGCCTTCAGAGGATGCATGTAGGGGGGAGGAACACACACACACACTCGCACATAAATGTTTCAAGCAGAACAGGCTGCAGCTGGAAACACCTGACATGCTGCTACAAACGTGAGCGATGGGGGAGGAGGCGTCACAGTTGCGTGTGTGTGCACGTTCATGTACTCTCTCGCACACTCACAATCAGCAGCTTTCTGCTTCTGATTGATCGAGACTGAACAGATTCTCACACACACACACAGATGATTCTAGTTCACCATTCATGTAATAATCACTGAGAAGCTTCTGCAAAAGGACTGATGATCATACATGAAATATTAATGACCTGCCATATGTTGTTGGATATTCCTACTGTATTGTTTTTTTGTGTTTTGTGCTGCATATTGAGCAGAATCAGTTAATATACTTTGCAAAATAAAAGTCAGGTGCTGCTTGTGAATGTGTTGGTAGAAATGTACGTTGAGCTGCTTTTGCATCATTGCTGTGTTGTTGTGCTGTTAGGTGGTGCGGTAAAAATGTCTTATGATTTTTGGAGAAAGTTAACAGCATTAATTGGTCCTTTAATCAGCCATTTATTGCCAAAACTAGGCATTAAAAATTTTCAACAATATCCCAGGTTTGTCAACAAAGATCCAAGTTTAACACCTGTCTTTAGCTAGGAGCAAACCTCACACTAAGGCTTTATTTTGTTTCTTTTGATTCATCATAAAATAAAAATTGTGTAAAATGCGTGAGTCACCTTTGCTGAGAGCTGAAGATTATTCCCTCTTTTTGTCTGATCAATAAAACCCCCAAATATTTAATTTAAAATGATAAAAACCAGAAAACCCAGCAGATGTAATTTGGAATAACTTTATTTTTGTTTCGTTACATTTTATTTTTTCAGGAAGTGTCACTGAGATCAAGATCATTTTTATGAGAGAGCTCATATCCAACATCACAACAAGACAATTAAATAAAATAATCAAAATCGTTGGTTATACTTTTTTTTATTGAACAACTAATTGAATAATTGATTTGTATCGGCTCTACATTACACAGAAGTTGAATCTGAGGTTTATTTATTATTCAGTTTCTAACAATGAAATCAACCATTTTGGTCTTAGAGTATTTGTCTGCAATTAAACTTTTGAGTTTTAGACAAATTACATGTTTTTTAGATTTCCAACTTTGTATTTTCCTTTTTCTGTCACATGGAACAAAACACCTCAAACTTTTAGTCATTAAGTGTGTACAAATAACTGTTTGTTGTAACATTTTTTGTGCTTTGTTTTGTGCAGATGTGATGGTGGGGATGGGCTACAACCTGGAGGAGATCCAGGACTCTCTGGCCAAGATGAAGTATGACGAGATCACAGCCACCTACCTGCTCCTGGGCAGGAAGGCCTCTGAGGTAGGAACGTCAGCCTGTTATCATCCCAGCACATCACAGTGGATCAGATCATCTTTATTTAAGTTAACCGTATTCACCAACAATGGTGACAATAGACAGGAAAAAGAATGAGTTTGTTACATTGGTCATCCTGCATTGTTCTCTAGGTGTTAATTGGCACTTCTTCTAGATGGTGAAATGACCCCCATATTTTACATCAGTGTATGAAAGGCTTGGAAATGTTTTTGTACACAATATTTCTGTTTAAAATAGCTCAAAGGTTAATCTCCTTATTTTAAATGACACTCAACAACATTACATGTAGAATTGAACAAAGTCTACCCAGTAACACAGTACAGACAGTGTCAGTGGTCTGAAGGTGGGGCATGTACCTGTATGTTTGTGCCCCAGCTGGAGCCCAGTGAGTCGGCCTCCAGCAGCAACCTGTCTCTGGCCAAACCGAGACCCAACAGCGAGCTCAACGGCCAGTCGCCCTCCCACCCCAAAGTCCAGAGGAGCGTCTCCTCCAACCAGAAGCAGAGACGCTACAGCGACCAAGGTGAGGTGGACACATGTAGTTTTCTCAGTCAGAGCTTTCTTTCTGTTTTAATCACATTTAAAAGTAAAATATCATTTAAAAAGGTGTGATTTTTTTGTGGTTGTGTATTTCCTCATTGAATGAGCTCACAGCTCAAACTCTGCTGTGCCTTTCCCTCCAAATAAAGGTCAGTTTCAGACAGTAGCTTATTGTCAGGCGGATACAAGCAGTTAAATCAACCCAGTCACATGGTGGAGGCTCTTTAACCTTTAGCTTATTTGCACAGCTCAGTGCTGTCCACTGTGATATAATGCTTTGTCAATAACCTCAGTTTGTATGACTTCCTCTGTTAGATCTGCAGCTTGAATAGCTACACTGAGAACCTCTAAGCTCCGGCTCTAACACGGCGATTCACAGGCATCGCTCGCTGTGCTTTCAAAGAATACCATAGCACAAAAGAGTAGCCTATAAATGACACATGTAGCGCTGCAACAAATCTTGATTAAATGCAATGTTTTGTATTTTATTAGCTTGTTTTGTCTGACCAACAGTCCAAAAAATCTGAGAGTGTTCACTATCACAGAAACAGAAATATTCTGATTGGAGAAGCTGGAACCAGTGAATTTTTGTCACTTTTGCTTTATTGTGGTATAATTTTCTGTTGAATGATTAACCAACTCGTACTAAAGCTCAAGCCACAGGTCTGTTTTTGGGGTAAATACGGCTGCAAGCTCATTATTTTGCATTAGATTACACTAAATCACCGTACTTTGTTTAAAAATACCTTAATATGCTGATGATCATGTCCTCGGTCACTTTGAGTCGGTGTCAGAATCGTTCCAAATGTAGGTCATCTCGTTTCAGACAAAAACCAGAGGTACAAACAGCATCTTTGAGTCACCGTCACTCATCTGCGTCTCTGCTTGTTTTCTGTAGTCAATCAGAACGTCCCTCCTGGGATGGCTCATCCAAAGAGGAGTCAGACCACCACAGCAGAGAACAGCACAAAGGAAGAAGGTGGAGTCCAGCTCCGTAAACCCACCACCCCGGGGAGCCGTGGGGCTCCACCCTCCAGCCCCCTGCTGGGCAACGCCAACAACCCAAACAAGGCCGACATACCGGACCGCAGGAAAGGCGCCACCACTGGCCCGAGCGTGAGTTACTTCTTCAGTGACACACAACAAAAACACAACTACCACCAACATTAACATGTACTCATTAATCCTCAGTGTCCTGTTGTTTGTCAGGTTAACAACCGGCTAGGTTAGCAATGCTAACAAAGATCAGCTATGTCTTCCCAGAACTTAAAAACCAAGTAGAACAAATTAGAATCAGCCCACATCAAATGTATAACTAATCCAAAAACTTTCAAACTACAAGTGAATTATATCAGAATATATCAGTTGCGCTGCTTCTGTTTCCATCAGTTTTGCTGTTAAATTAGAGAGAATACTCAGTTTGTGAACGTTTATAGTTTGCCCTCCTGTTCTCATGTGTTGCTCTGCTCTAAAATGAGGCTGAACTCTCGACTGATGAATCGAATCATCACAGTTTAGATGGCAACTCCAGAAAGTTTAGTCAACATGGTCTAACTTTAACTCTTCAAACCTGTTTTACTTCTTCCTGGGTTATAAACCAGTTCAGTCTTGCTTTAAACTGATTCTGTTATTAATTCTCTGATTTCTGTACAAATTTTAATTTCTATATATTCTTAATTTCTAACATTTTGTCGCATTTATATTTGAAGACTCGTAACTGCATCAGCAGAACCTGATGTGGCTCCTAGAAACAGTAAACAGTTTTTATGAAATATAATGCTTAAAACGGACTGAAACAAGTTGTAATAATATTGTATCACGTCTGATTTTCTTCTTCTTTGTTGCTGTACAGAATAACACTGCGTCGGCAGGTATGACCAGGAGGAACACGTATGTCTGCAGTGACAGAAACAACACGGACCGCCTCTCCGTCATCCCCAACGGGAAGGAGAACAGGTGAGAGAAGATGTTTGTTGTCTTTGACCAGGTTTCATCACAAACTGATAACGTGTGTCAGCACAGAGAGCGCTCTTCTTCCTCTTCATCAGTAAAGTACACAAAGTTTAATTACTTTTTGGCTCATAGAGCAGTGCTTTAATTTCCCAGCATTTTGGTCTAAATGCCCAACAAGGAAGCAAAAATCCTTATAATGAACACAAGTGTAGTAAAATCTTAAGTTATTGAGTATGGATGTATACAAAAGTATCAGTCAGCCTTCCAAACTCATACTGGTTCAACAATAATAGCAGTGTTTCACCATTTGAGGCCAGATTCTCTCCTTTTATTGTCGAAAGAAAACAGGATCCCGAGAAAAGATTTCCTTTGTTTCGTTCCCGTATTTTCTTTCTTTCTATTCCTTCTTTCTTTCTCTCTTTCTTGTTTTTACTTCCCTTTTTTCTCATCATCTTATTTTTCATTTCTGCCTGTGTGTTTGTGGTTCGGGGGGGTGTTTTTTCGTTGTGGCATGACCAGCATGACTGAGATGGCTTGTGCCACTAGCCCCTCCTCTGCCTTTGCGGCCACTGCGTTCGGTGCCTCGTCCAGTTCGGTGCGACTGAGGTATCAAACCGTCGGCCCTTTGTACGTTTGCCAGGCAGGCTGGGCCATGCTGCCCCACTCCTACTACGCTCTGGACTACTGCTCGCCCAAGTAAGACGGCAGGGCCTCCAAACCCCCAACCCCATCTGTCTCCTCTCATGTCTCAGCCCCTGTTTGGCCCCTCGCTAACCCACACATCCAGCCAGCTTCACACTCTGTAACCCCACAACTAAACCATGGACACCATTTCCTGCAGAGAACAGTAAGCAAAGTGTGCGTCCAACGTGTTTTTGTTGTCAGTGTCTGAAGTTTGTGCTCATCAGGAACAAGCAGGTAAAAGACTTTTTGTCAAATTAATTATGGATGAACTGATCTGACTTGTCCTCAATATTTTCATACTAGTTGAGTGGAGAACACACATAATTGATGATGTAGGCTTACTTGTCTTTGGTCTGAGCTGCTATGATAAACTATGATCAGAACCAAAGCTGCAGCAGGTAGAAATAAAGGCTTCACTTGGCTTCATTAAATGTTTCTGCATGTTTTCAACAAAGCACTTGACCTGCACATGACTGAAACCAACCAGATAAACTCCTTCAGAACCAGTTTATAAAGGTTTGTTATTAAGATGTAACGCTACTTCTTGTTTTTGAACCATTCTTCTTCTTCTTTTGTCAAAAAAAAAATAGTTGTGGGAGTTGTTTAAATCTCAGTTTAGGAAAAATAAATTATGTGCAGTAAATCTTATTAATGTTAATATTAACTAACTAACCATGAAGGTCACTGTCAACACTTCTGGTTTCACAGTAAATCCTTACAACTGACTTCAACTGATTCAATACAGGTGTGAACATACTTAAAAGCTTGGATTATTACTTTGGATTTGATTATACTAAGGCGGCCTTCAGACAGACATGAATCAAATCAACACAGAGTCGTCCGGCAAAATGTCAAACATCCAGCAAAATACTGCGTTTGCCAGTCAAATACATGAAAGCTCACACTCCTGGTAGATCAGAACATTTTTCAGTCTGAATCACTGCTAATGCTGAATTTACCTCTTTAGACCAAGAGCAAACGCTGCAATACATTTGCAGTGTAAACAAAAGAATATTTGAAATGAAAAATCCATAGACTGTATGAAATATTAGATATTCAGATTTTACCATTATGGCTGCAGCTGATGAACTTCAGTAGTTTATTCAGCAAATACTATTTTTACCTGCACTTGGTGGGTGTTGATTTCAGACCCTGATAAAAGTGGAGGCACAAGTCGAGAAAAATATGTATCCTCACACTGAAATCAAGCTGCCACGCTTTGATGAACGAGCTCTCAGACCGTGTGTGTGATGATATTTTTCCATGTTTGCATCATCCCTCTGCCAGCCATGAACGGGAGGACCTCTTGTCTCTCGCTGCAGACATTTTGCAATAACAAACTCTCACAGCTCTGCTCCTGATCTCTCCTCCATCCTCTGCTGTGAACTTTGACCCCTGATCTCCTCCGCCTGGATCCCTCGGTGTCCGACACGATGGCCGGGCTCCACCGCTCACCGGCTCCCCCCCCCGCTGTCCCAGCACCCTCAGACCATCGTCTGTTTTTGTTTCACTGATCAGGGACACGACTCACTCTTCTCATTGTACACATTAGGAGGCTTGATGCTCAGGGGGGGAAATTAACATCGGCTGAATGCTGGTGAATTTTCTTTTTGTAAAATGATCTTTGGCTGGTGAATTTATGCAAAAAGTCTCCCAAACTGTCTCTTACATTTTATTTAAAGATGTTTTGGTCCTGTTACCTCAGCTATAGGCTTTTTGCACTGCAGGGACTTTGTTTTTACCATTTTAGTAACTTTACGAAGGAGCCAGAGTATAACGGGGCTTTTCAACTGGCACTTTTGGCCGCGCCAAGCCGTGCCTCGCTGATTTGCTTTTCCATTACCAGTTCACTTGCTCCAAAGTCGTGCTCGAATAAACCTAATATATACCTCCGGAGCAGGGCCAAGTGGGGACATCTCGCCGACCACAGTCAACCCATGACAACCCCCATTCTCCCCGTCAAAAAGGCTTGTTTCCAGACCAGAGAGAAAGTCTGTGTGTTCAGCTCTCAGTACTTTTGTAGCTTCTCACTGAATCTCTGTGGGTTGAAGTTTAGTTTCTCTCCTGCGTCCCTGTTTGTACTTCAAGATAAAAGTGTTATTTTAGTGTTTCATCATGTTCACTTTCAGCTGTACATTTCCTTTCCTTATATAACAAAATAGCAGACGACCTTTATTGTGAAGAAGTTATTGGAAATTATGTGTTTAACAGCGAATTAGCAGAGCTTTGTTAGCAGCTATTCTTTAATACTGCAGGGAGGAAGAGTACAAGTAGAAACAGCACAGTGAGATGTTGGATGATGTGCTGCAGCAACAGGCTGTTTACTGCACCTCTTTAACTCTCCTCCAACAGCTGAACAACTTATTTTACCTGTCGTGCTGTGTGATGGAGAAACACTCACAGCACAAATAACTAATACGCCGTTTTACAGACGTACCTTTATGTCACAGCCTCGATCAGCCAAGACCACACCTTCAAAAGGGTGCCCTGTTAAAATGGAAATGCAAATCCCTGCCCTGCCGGGCCAGGCCGGCACATGTGTGGAAAAGCCCCGTAAGGTATTCCCGCTGTCACAGATTCAAGGTCCCTAAAGTCCCGGGCTTGTACTTTTCGGATGGCCCAGAAGCTACGGAGCAGAGTTTCCAGTGCTGAACATTACAAAACTGCTCCAACTTGTGTAGAGCTTCATTCACAAAGTAAACAAGCACTGGGTGCCACACGTAACAATATTGGACCAATAGTGGACAATTGTGGACTTTTGTGGTAATTTTTATTCACAGTAGAAACAAAGTGACTTCCTGTCAAAGAACATAACAAAATCTACTAACCACAGAAACTAAAGCAGGATCGAATTACCACACATGACTTAGAGACAGACTTTCCCGACACTTTCAGTTCCTTCACATCCTCTCTGACAGACATTTAAATCCAAGTCAAGCAAGAAGAAGCGCACACACAAATACTCAAAGGAGGTTTTTAGTTCCTGTGGCTCTATGGTCCTTTTCACAATTTGGTCAAAAAGATACAATATAAGACGTAAGCTCATAAGAATGAAGTTTATTAGTAAAATAGGAAATTGGAATTATATGTTGAGACCACACTCGGGTGTAACTGATTAGGAGACTTCAGAGCTAAACTGGCTGTTCGTTGCCTGAATCCACCAGCTAACCAGATCGGATGCTTTACATTTTTATTGCTTGTACTTAATTTCCTACCCCGTTGACATCTAACATGCAAGATTCATTTAGTTAAAACTCATGGCAAGATTAGAAATCCATATAGGAGTAACAAACTCTTGGCCATTTCAAAGATGAGCAAGGGGCATGTGAGGTTTTTCCATTGCAGTCGGATGGTCGTGTACCGAACTGAACAGGAGCAGCGACCTTTGACCTTCACTGTAAGTCTGAGAACATCAAACATCAAAATCTGTGTGGATACATTTTTCTAAATTATTCGGCTCCAACACAAACTTACGCGTGTAAATAAAAAATAAGTAGGTGAAATATTAGCTACCAGTACGGGTACAGCGATGAATCCGTCTGCAGTGGATAAACAGTCAACCGGCGTGTTTTGGCTTTAGATTGTGGTTGGATCTTCACGGTTTCCTCTCTTCCTCCTCCACCTCAGCAGTGTCGCCGTGTCGCCCAGCAGCCAGAGGAACCCGGTGGCGTCGATCCACAGCATCGCCAACGCCACCACGCCTGACCGACTGCGCTTCCCACGAGGCACCGCCAGCCGCAGTACCTTCCACGGGGGCCAGCTGAGAGACCGCCGCACGGCCACGTACAACGGGCCGCCGGCCTCGCCCACCCTCTCCCATGATGCCACCCCTCTGTCGCAGACCCGCAGCCGTGGAACCAGCAACCTTTTCTCCAAACTCACCTCCAAACTCACCCGCAGGTAGGAGAGGAAAACACCACACTACAGACTGAAATCAAGCACTGAGGGTTGGGGTTTCGCTCTCTTTCTGTTCAGTCAGTTTAAAGCTTAAATTAATTCTAAAAACAATCATTAATTTTCACTTTTTTTACTCCTTTTTATGTGAGACTGAATTAGAAAGTCGATAGACTCCAGCCCTGCTCTGTGCTGTATAATCTCCTCTGACTGTTCGAATTAGAAGCCAATCAACACGGTGCCTTGTAGAGTTAGGATGATAAATTACATGCTGAGGGGGAACACTTCACTGTCCTGTACGATGTGATTTACTTTTAAGTCTAAATTGTTTAATCTGTCGCTGCCTGGATGCCTGCCACAGAACTGAAACCACTCCGAACGAGCCACAATGTGACCTCTTTTAATGAAATGTGTGATGGTCAAAGGAAGTTCATAACACAGCACATAATTAAAGCCAATTTTAGTCCTGTGATTCATTTAAAATCTTTACTGAAGAATCGTGAAGAGATCTTTTCATGCAGTGCATATATTTTCTAAAATGATGAAATCACCTTCAGTTGTTTAGTAAACTGAATATCTTAGATATTAGATTGATGGTTGGACAAAACAAGACATTTGAAGACTGAACTTTGGGCTTTTTTCAGGCTGAAAGTAAATTTACTGAATTTTTAGGTACTTTATATACCAGATATACCGATATATCTTTCATGGATCAATATCGGCTAGCTGATATATTGATCAGACTCTAACTTTTACTCAAAGAGGTATTTGAATTCAAGTCTTGAACTGGTAAATCATTTCAACAGTAGTGATTTAGTGACATTCTTTTATTTTCTGGCATATTTTATCCCAAACAATAATTCAGTTAATTAAGATAATAATCAATAGACACTGAAAATAAGTTTTAATTGCAGCCCTAATTCAATAAAAACATCCCATATTTTCTTCTGCATGAAAAGGCTCTTAAAGTGGCAGCCAGGCCAGCGACATCACTCCTGCAATGACTGACCTAAAATGAGGAATTGAAATCTTTTGATAATCAATGAAAAAAATGGATCTTCCCCTTCACTGTTGATGATTCCAATCAACCCATTTTTGTTCACTCATTCAGACTCCTCATACCCTCTCCTCCTCGCACTCCTCCTTCACCATTTTCACTGTTTCTTTGTCTGATTCTGTTGTAGAAACATGTCATTCAGGTTTACCAAAAGGTAGGACTCTTGTACTGCCTTTCGCTCTGTGCCAAAAATAACAAAAACAATCTCACCGAAAAACTTCTTTTGAGACTCTACGGACGCGTGGGGCTGCTGGCACTGAACTAACACACCGCTTAGCAGAACGAAAAAACTCTCTCTGGGTACATTTACACGCACAGTCAACAATCAGGTTAATGTGATCAGATATTAGTTTGAAGTGGCTACACTAGCTAACATCTAATTTGTCAGTAGGGATTTTTTTTTTATTATAGGAATGTCAAATTTAGGGAAATGTGCTCATTCACTTTCTTGCCGAGAGTTGGATGTAAAGATTGATGCCACTCTCATATCTATATGGTAAATATGAAACTGGTTTAAGTCATAGGTTAGCTTAGCATAAAGACTGGAAGCAGAGGGAAACTGCTAGCCTGGTTCTGTTCAAAGGTTACAATAACGTTTTTTTGTTGAAATGGTTTAAGAAGGAGTCCGTGTTTGTTATTTTTACCACCCCATTTGTATCAATGATGGGTTAAATCAGAGGTTCTCAACCTTTTGTAACTTGAGGCACATTTCTAATTGTCAAAAAATTTCTGAGGACCACCTTCCCAAAATAAATGACAGAAAAATCATAACATGACCCCAAAAAAAAGGGAAATAAAAAACATATACTGCTCTGTGACAGGATTTCATGAGGGAACGTTAGCTAGCTGTGGCAGTCATTGGCTAGCTGTGGCAAACGTTAGCTAGTAGTGGCAAACGTTAGCTAGCTGTGGCAGACGTTAGCTAGTAGTGGCAAACGTTAGCTACTAGTGAAACACGTTCGTCTGGTGATTTTCAAATGGTCATTGAAATTATGCATTTGAATTTGCCATTTTTTTATTCATTTGAATTCTTGAGCACCTTTTAGATATAAAAATAACTATCTTTGTAAATTACAAAGCCCACTAGATCTGAGGCTCTGAGGCCCACTGGTTGAGAATAGCTGGATTAAATAACAGATGCACCTAACTGTATATTTCAACAGCACCTTAAAGTACAGCATCTAAAATGACAATACAGTGGAATCAACACCTTTCTAAAACGGTGTCAACAAAAGCTAAACATTATCTCCATAATGAAGGCTTTATTACAGGGCTGTTGTAGCTTAGCTTAGTATACCCAATAAACCAGCCACTGAGTGTAGATGGTGTGTTAATATCTGTTCAGTTGGCTGGTCTGGAACACGTTAGCTTGATGTAAGCTTTACACTGTAAGGACTGGAAAAGGGTCGGAGAGAGTTAGCTGCTAACCTGCTAATGTTAGCCACGGGGTTTTCTGAAATTGAGTCTTCTGAAGTGTTGCTAATGCCAGAGCTAATGTTCAGCTAGCTTTTGATGGTAAGTAAATACCTCGGCTGACTGCTTGTTAAACCCGAGTCTCGTTTTCTATTTCTTCTTGTGTTCAATAGATAATTTGATGGAGCGGTGCTGTAATTAGTAAATTTATGTAGTTAGGGTTATAAAATGAGAAATATATAATGAGTAATTGTTTACAGTTTTTTGTTCAGTGTTGAGCTTTTAGGGACTGATGGGTGGATTTTTTTTTTTAATCTTTGGACAGAACCAGGCTAGCTGTTTCCCCCTGTTTTCAGTCTGAATGCTAAGCTATAGGGTTGGGTGTCGTTCACGTTTGAATGATACCGGCACCTGGAGTACCAGTACCCAATGGTACCCTTTTTTGTAAATTTTTTACGTGCTATTGGTTTTATACTAAGGTTTCGGACATGCTAAGAAAATCTGCATCTTCACATTACTGTATAAAAATGAGTAGTACCTATGTTCTCAGCTAACTCTTGCCAAGAAAGCTAATAAGTGTATTTTCCAAAATGTCAACCTATTCCTTTAAGAGGTATGTAATGCAGTTATGATTTAGTGAAAGAAAAATCAAGAAAAAACATTTTATATTTATTTCAATATAAGTCTAAATGATCATTTTATCAGATGGAGTTCTGCATTAATCAGATGTGTGTAAATGTACTCGCTGTGGTTGGTCTGAGTGGATAAAGGCTGATTGTGAGAGCAGACCAGAGCTTCTTGAACAATCAGTCGATTAACCAACAGCAACAACAAAGCAGCTTGCCACTAATCAATTGCCAATGCCTGCATGGGGTCGCTTCTTACAGCTGCCATTGATTGTGGTTTGTTTTCTCACCACAATGATTGTTGACGGCTGAGCTCTTTCTCTCTCTGCTGTTGAAACGGCACAATTTAGACGGTGCCTTGAACATTATTCTGCTGCGTTTATTCTCCACAAAGCAGTTTTTTTTTTTTAAATCTCTCTGTCCCAGATGTGATTTCTTGTGGCTGTCAGAGCAGAAGAAATCACAGAGGATGAGGTTTTTTTTCCTGTTTTCAGACAGATGAGGAAATGTTCGGGTCTTTAAAGAGCTAAAAAACAGATTTTTGCTTTTCTTTTGTATATACAGACTTTGTCTAGAGTGTCGTGTTTGTGTAGGACTTTGGTTGATCTATCCAGTGGTGTTAAATGTTTCATTGCATGTACGTACAGCTATAGGAACTTAAGTTCAATGTAAATATCTTCTGAATGGTCTGTGAGTTAATTCTTCCGTTGCTTTTTCAACTTTCTGTTTTGTTTTTGGGAACAGTCGGTGTTTCTGAAACAGATTTCTGGGCTTCTGTGATTTTCTAACTTTGAGACCAGTGTGAGGCTGTCTGGCCCCTCATCAGGGTGGTGTCAGTTTCCTTATTATGCCGTCCTTTGATCAGCTGTAGATCACCACAGATATTAAGCATACAAAACAACATCCATCATGTTTGAATTACTTGGTGCAAAATATCACATTTACTCCCGATGTTTACACTAATTTACAAGAGCAATATAAATAACCACAAATACAAAACATAAATTTTAACATAAACTAACTCATCAATGTTGAAACATTTTATTATAAAACACCAATTTCTGTCAGTCCACGCATGATAATTATTGTAATTTCAACGTCAATCTGCAGTTAACGGTAAACAATAGATTCATATTATTTTAAGTCTAAATTCATCCTCATGCACAAGAGATCCCTTCTTAAAGGGATCAAAATCCCCTCAATCACTTCTTAAAACTTTAATTAATGTTGGCCCAAAGTTAAATTTTTCCATTTCCACTATGCATAATGGGCGTTATTTTTTAAGTTTTTATCGTATTAATAAAACAAGTTGTTGTTATTATTATTATTAATGATAATAATAATAATAGCATTTGGGGTATTTTACTAACTGTACTTTATTAACTATTAGATTTGTTTCAATTTTGTTTTTCTTTTGTAAACATTGAAAGGTGTTTAAATAATGATGCATTGTTAAGTTTATCTCAAGTTGATATGAATTGGACTAATCAAGTGGGAATCTTTCAGGAATCCGACTGACAATTAATTTACATTAATGTTCTTTTGACATTTTTTTTTCTCAACTAATCTCTAATGTAGTCAGACAAATGTTCATTATGTTTTTAGTGGTTTGTTTTATCTGACAATCGGTCTGAATCCAGAAGAAATAAAGCAAATTTTGCTGAAAAAATGACTAAAATGATGTATCAAAATATACATTTTTCTGTCGATCATCTAGTCAATTAATCGACTAATTGTTTAACTCTGACTGCTGAAGCCTTTTATCTTCAGCTGAACTGCGTTTTGTACCCCGTAACTTACTGAACTTACTTTTACGAAAAGATCTCTCTGTATTGTACGAAGATGGAGTTGAAAAAATGTGAACATGTCCTTTAAAAAAACGTCCTATTAATTCAAAACAATTCTTTAAAAACAAATATAAACCCGTAGTTCCTCTTTAAACCCTTTCAGGCTTGGAGAAGAGATTCAGAACAGAAATTTCACCCATTGTAAACATTTATCACATCAATACTTCAACCTGTGGGTGCTTGAAGGAGTCGGGTCAGTTTCAGTTCCTTTTACCCACTAATGGAGGGTCGGGGGAAGGAGAGGAGGCTGTGAAACTGATCTGACATCAGGCCAGGACACCAAAATAAACCTTAACAAACCAGATTGATTCCTAAAATAGAAGGCTACTGTTTCGATTATCAGCATCAGCTGTGGCCTCTCAGAACAGTGGAGGAGCTTTATGGTCCTCGCAGGGTGCCGTCTCAAGGCTCAGCACCGCCCTCTGGCGGCTGATTGGTAGACAGTATTCTTCCTCTGTCGTCTTCATCATCCAGAAACTTGTGTCGGTAAACTCTGGTGTCGTCTGTCATCATCTCACTGTTTTCACCTCACTTTGTTTTTTTGTGTTTTTGTCCTCATTTCTACGGAGACAAAATGTTATCAGACGAGTCAAGAATACAACTGAATACATCAATAAATAATATTGTTTGGTAAATAATTAAAATGAATTTATGTGATTTTAACTTTTCATTTAACATTCAATCAGTTATGAAAAACAAAAAAGCTAGTTATTTATTTTTACTGGACTGCCAGTCAATTGATACTCTTAAATAAAAACTTTATTTTTTTCCCCCTCTGTCTTTCAGTTGCTTGCTTCATGTTTTTATGAACTCTGGGCCAATCTCTACTCTGGTGAAGGGCTGCAAAGAACAGCTTTTACATTTAAAAAAAAGAAAGTCCATCCAAGGTGATATTCTTAGAAGTCTTGGTTTGTCCAACCAACAGTCCAAAACCCAAAGTTAAACAGAGAAAAGCATAAAATCTTCACTTTTCAGAAGCTGGAACCAGAGTTTTTTGCTTGAAAAATTACTTGCCAATTTAGTTTTCTCTTGATTAACTAATAAATTCATCAAATAATTGGAATTGTGACTAGTGGGAAATGTTGTATGGCGAAAATAGGGAATAAATGAAAGATTAAATGTCTGCCAAGACTAAAAAAAAAAAATTAAAATAATGCAGTTCAAAAATTTTATGAATGAAAAAGTTTAATATAATATTTATAAAATAAATCTGAAGCTATTTTTTGTTGCTTTTTTTTAGCCAGGCCAGCTGCTTGGCTTGAGGGATTGCAGTGTACATTTGGTCAGTTGGTCGGTCCACCACCTTTGGTCCATATTAAAATATCTTTGACCCTCAAAAGATGATGCTCCGACTTTTCCTCTTGTGCCACCAGCAAGTCAAAGTTACCCATTGATATATCTCGACAAAAATTTTAAGAATTGGTACAAAATTTTATAGACATTCATGGTCCCCAGAGGATGAATCCTAATGATTTTTATTGGCACCACGACAAAAACTTTTTGGCTTTTATTGAAATATCTCAACAACTATTGAAGATATTGTCATAAAATTTAGTACAAACATTATTGTCCCCCTAAATCGCGATAACTAAAATTCGGACTCGATGCCGGTAGAAGAAATAAGGATCATCAAATACCTGCGAAATTAATGACATTCCCAACAGTCTCAGCTGTACGTTGTCTTTTGCTAATTAGCATATTGCAGCGTGTTAAACTTAGCATTTAGGTCAAAGCACCGCCTCACTTCCCTTTACTCTCAGTTTTAATTATTTAACTAATGTTATTCATGAATATATTCAGTTATATTTTCGACTCGTCTGATAACCTTCTACTGTATTTTGTCAGTTCAAATCTACTTCATCACATTTTGGGACTTAACCGAGTTTTTTGTCACTTTCGTCGTCCACTCAGGACATTTTAGGTTCAGCCACCTCCCTCCTCTCCTACAGTTTGTGTGTTTTTTGTCCTCCTAACCTTCCTGTGTCCTTTTAACCTTGACCTCTTGCTGCTCTTCCTCTCCTGCCTAGGGTCACTATTGACCCGGCCAAACGGCAGACGGCCAAAACAGGGCCTGCCATCCCTTCTACCCAGGGAGGAAAGACCCTTAGTAAGTCCTCTGCCCTCCAGTCTCTATCCACCTGTCCTTCCTTCCTTCCTTCTCATCATCCTTCCATGTTTGTTTTTTTTCTTTCTTTTTTGGCCTCTCCTCATGTCATACATTTTTAATATTCTGTCCCTCTCTCTTTCTTTCTTTATCATGTGTCCATTAAGAAAATCGCCGTTTTTGTTTTCAGATTCCCGTTTTTTCTTTCAGATTCAGGAGCGGAAGATATAGAGAGTTGTAGGAAGATGAAGATCTAGAGTAAGGGGCTGTTTCAATCCCTCAATCTCTCTTCTGAGACCAAAGTCTTGAATGTCAGTTTATGTGGAGGGACTCACCCACCCTCACGCCTCACCGTCCCTCCCTCAGCCCCCGCTCGGTCTTGTGATTTTTCACAGCCTCTCCGACCGACACAGGACCTGCTGTCAGTCCTGTCTCTTCACTTGTCCTCTTGTTGTCGAGTCTTGAGCTGTCAGGGAGTTTGGGGTCACTTCCTCCTCCACCCGTCCTGTTTTGTTTTTTTCTGTTCTCCAGGCTGCAGTGCATGCTGGGAACCCGTCCTGTCAGAGGAGCAGGGAGCTTACTGTTATTTGCTTTTAATCTGTTATATAACTCAGACATTTTTAATTTACTTGTAGTCACTCAGGGACTGGGTTCCTGTCTGTTTTTATCCAGTAAAAATACTCATGAGTCACTGTGAAGAGCAGATGAACGCCTCCTTTAAGGAGAAACACAGTTAATCTAATCTTATAAAATTATTAATTCATGACAACCTTGACTAAGATTGAGCGATTATGGATAAAACCCTCTCACAGTTAATGTAATTTTATTTTGAAAATATGTCATCAACACATCCAGTTAATGGAAAAACAACCATACAGAGATGTGTTTTTATCTAATTGAGCAAATGAAATCAAAGTACTAAATCATAAATGTTCAGTGTTGACATTACTTATTTATTACCCACAGTAGCCTAATAAAGAGATAAGCTCTCTGACTGTAGTCTGATTTATATCCTCGTATGGTTTATGTTGTAGTGTTGCCCGATCTTCAGGAAATTGAGAACTCGTCAAGCTTAATTTAAACTCCAGGACGTAACTGATGCAGACAAAATATTTAACTTAAAGTTATCGCTCTGTTTTGGAGTTGTTGTTTCGGTGAACGGTCGCACATTTTCTCTTTATTTTGATCGGTGAGGTTGTAGAAGCCGTCAAACGAAGATTCACCAAGAAAAGCTAAAATCACCAGATTCTCCGAACAGCTGGGTGACATCGAGCTGTAAAGTATTAACATCAGGGACGTACGGATGAGAGAAACAAGCACAAAATGTCGTCCTGCTTCTAAAAAATGCCACATTTCATCGCGTCAAACAAAAAACAAAATCAATTAACTCTAGTTTCTAATATTAACAACAAATACCGTCATGGAATCAGCACTTGATCAAGTCATCCGCTTCTTCTGTCATTTTGATACGATACGATTGTGGGTCTAAATCTGACTGGAAGACCTTTAAAGATTCATCCATGAGACACCTGCAGCTCAGCCTCGTTTAAACCAAACAAAGGCAAACATTTGGTTTTATTTTTAGAGTTTCACCCAGCTTCATGTTGCAGGGAGCGTTTCATATCTGCATCGACAGAAAAGTCGTCTGATCGTGTGTCCGAGTTTGGTTTGTGGACGCAGATTTTCCTTTAGTGTTAAGAATCGTCTTGTATCGTCTTTCGGATCAAGATCCAGTCTTGAAAAAGGGACCCGAGAACAAAGACGGAAGCAAACATACAAGAAACGATGACTCCAGTTCAACAAATATGAAGTCAGATGAACAACAGTCAAATCACAAAATCAGGTTCTCAAAACATCAGATCATAAAGCTTTAAAATTATTTCCACAAAATTATATAAAGTTTGGGTTTATTGTTTTATAAAATCCTGAATTATTACTGAACAAATGTTGACCAAATTATAACAAAATTAGTTACTGAATTAAGGTTTTGTTTTGCACATTTTAGTGCAACACTGGAAGCTTCCAGCCTTTTCTGGAGCTTTTAACCACATCTCATGGTCTTCTTCCACGTCTTTACAGCTGAAACTCCATCCAGTGAGGAGTCTGCGAGGAGCAGCTGAAACATCAGAAAAATGTAGATTTTATTGCGTTAAACTTCTGACTGTTAAGCATCAGATGGAGTTGTAGTTAAGATTTTTTTTTTGTTTTAAAGTCAATAATGAAATTTTATGCTCATAAAAAATGATAAAAACCTTAATTCTAACCACCTATCCCTATTTTAAAGCCACCAAATGTGAATAAAAGGATTCAGTTTGAGCTTTTTGTAGTTCTGGTAGACTTTAAATGCGTTTCCCTCCCTTTAAATAGTATTAAATCCTACCTGAATGTCGCCTGCAGGCTGTAGCTGACGTTGTTCTGCTGTTTTGGGTCGACACGCTCACACTAGTTCCTGAGACGTTTTTCTGTCTTGCTGTGTGTTCAAACATTTTTCTTTGTCTTCTTCTAAACAGTTGGTTTCAGTTTGGAATCACAGTCTGAACATTCATCACTGTTTTTTTTTTTCTGTCATGAATCTTCACTGGAAGTAAAAATCTTCCATTTCTTTGTATTTTCCTGTTTGTTTTTTCTCCGGTGGTGGTCTCACGTCGGTGTCTTTAAATTCACTGAAGTAAAAATGCACAATCCACATCTTTTTTTTTTTCTTTTGTCCTCCCTGTCTGATCTTCTCATCACTCTCATGCACTTCAGAGTCTCAACCGAGTTTGAGAGAAACGGGAGACTTGAGGGCTCAAGGTGAGGTTACCCCCCCCCCTTTAAACGTAGGCTTCAGATTGTCCTCGTCCGCAGCCTCAAGGTGCTCGACCCGCTTTCATAGGAAACCCGCTCTGCTTTGTTTTTCTCGTGCGATGTTTGGAAACCTGTGTGTCGTACTTGCGCCTTGGCTTTTTTGAGTGTTTTGGCTTGTTGTTATTTTTTATGTTTGCATGGCACTGTACTCGTGCGCTGCTCTGTTAGCATGGCATATTTGTGTTCTTGTCAACCTGGAAAATGCTCCAAAAAAACTGCCATTAAATCAGCATGAATGTGTCTAGCCCCAGTTTACATTATATTCAATCCCATTTGATTTAAATAAAGAAATACAGACATTTGAAAACACTGAACTGTCCTGAAGGTATTTCCTGAATCCTGAGTTTGAAATATTGTATACACAAGTTTAGCATATTCTAATGAACTGTAATGTATGGAAACGACCGGCCACATCAGCTTAAATAATCTCGATTTTATCTTCATTACAGACATGACATTTTGTGTAAATGAATGATATATAATTTAATAGAAAGTGGGGAATCTTTGTGGCATAATGGTTAAGGAGAATTCTAGAGCTGCAACCACAATTAGTCGATCTAAAGAAAATTAGTTGTGAACTATTTTAGAAACTGATTAATCATTTCATTCGTTTTTCAAGCACAAATGTCAAACATTTGCTGGTTCCTGCTTCTTAAATGTAAAGATTTGCTGCATTTTTTTTGTCAATGATGACGGTAAATGAAGAGTCTTTAGGTTTTGGACTGTTGGTTGGACAAAAGGAGCAACTCGAAGACGACACTTTTCCCCCCACACATTTTATAAACGATTATTCGTGAAAATAATCAGCAGATTAATGAAAATAATCGTTGGTGACAACCCTGGAGCACACTGTAACTGTAACGTCAGGCACAGAATTGATCTTTAAAATAATATAAAAGTACATTTCCTGCGACCTGAAAAGAAACTGCCAACTATGAAACTGGTTAAAAAAGAGTCTTTGAGGATTCTGGAAATACCTTCACAAAAGTGTAAATAAACAACGGTCTTGGTTTTCAGACAAACGTAGCTTTGTGATATATAATAATACAGAATTAGAGGTCCAGACTGGGGCTAGAATGTGTCCTGGTGGAAACGAGCTAAATACGGTTTAAAGGAACAATTTGAGAAACTTCTTTGCTTTCTTGCTGAGAGTTGGATGAGAAGCCACTGAAGAAACTGTCCATTTAAATATAAACGTGTAATTTCTACCCTTATTAAACAAACAAGATATAAACTGTTAATTATTGAGTGTCAGAGGTGCATCTATAGCAGTAAAATGCAACATACACATTAATGCTACAGCATATACATTTTTACTAAAGTAAGGTTTTGAATGCACTTGCAGTGATGTATTTTCAGTGTGGTTAGTACATTTCCTTAAGGATCTGAGTATTTCTTCCATCACTATAACCCAGGCTAGCTGTTTTCCCCTGATTCCAGTGTTTATGCTAAGCTAACTGGCTGTAGCTCCATATTTAGCCTACAGACATGATTGGTGTTGATGTTCTGCTCTAACTCTCGGCAAGAAGATGAAAAAACTTTAATTATTCCTTTAAATTTTCGCTTTGAATGTGAAAAGGTGGATTTCCTTCATGAAACAGTCAAAAAATGGCTGTTAAATCTTAAAATCCACCTTGTGATTTAAAAAAAAAAGAAAAAAGCAGCAAACCAAATCTGGGACACTAAAACTTTTTTCTTTTTGTATTTTTTTCCTCCCCGACAGTCGCCATGTACCTGGGGATCAAAAAGGGGAAAATAAAGACAGTAAACCCCGCTCCCTCAGATTCACTTGGAGTATGAGGACCACCAGCTCCATGGAGCCTTGCGATATCATGCGGGAGATTCGCAAGGTGCTCGATGCCAACAACTGCGACTACGAACAGCAAGAGAGTTTCCTGCTTTTTTGCGTCCACGGGGACGGGCGCGCCGAAAACCTGGTCCAGTGGGAGATGGAGGTTTGCAAGCTGCCCCGTCTCTCCCTCAACGGCGTCAGGTTCAAACGGATATCCGGATCATCCATCGCTTTCAAGAACATTGCTTCCAAAGTTGCCAACGAGTTAAAGCTATGAACAAAAGGGTTTAAAAGTATACATATATATAGAAGTATTTAAGCTGTACAATCATCCAAGTAGCAGTTTCCAAATGTCTCCTTTTTTAAAAACAAAATACAGAGTATGTATTGAATATTATAATGTATAGATTAAGGCTTTTGGCAATAATCACTGAATTACTACTAATATCTCAGTCTCTTCTGGCCACACGGGGTCGACATTAACGAGTTGAATATGATTTGTCATGCTGTGAATGTGGACAAAAAAAAAACAAAAAAACATTTCTAGTCTTATTTATTTTATTTTCTCTCCTGGAAAAAGAAAAAGATTACGTAGCGTTTTGTTTTCAGTGTAAATAATGTATCTTTCTTTCAAGACGGCTTCACTGCAATACTCTTTTTTTTTTCTTTTTTTTTTTTTTTGTATTTCGTTGGAGTAGAGATGATGAGGAGTCCGTGTAAATGCCCACATGGTTTAAAAGGGTCACTCATGTCTCAATTAAAGTGTCTGTCAACTTGAACGTCCTGTCTCACGCTGATCATTTGTAACCGGACGCAGTCGAGATGAAAATATAAAAGTGTTTGCTTCCATTTAGCGGTTTCTGTGCGGAGCTTCATTCCAGTTTTAATGTTTGAAAGAAAAGTGAAGCTTTGTTTTGGAAAAGAAAATGACACATTTAGTTGCTTTTAAAATGGGAAAAATATGGTTAAGAATTAAAATGCTTCAGTAAATATGGGCTTGTATATACAACAGATTGTACTATTTGAAAATTTTATTCCTTTTTTTGAGATACAGAACTAAGAAGTGTATTTATTTCTTTTTGGTGTACTTGTGTATATTTGAGTGTATTATGTTTATTTCACACCACAGGGTTCCAGTAAGTGTTGGAGCTCTAAAGATGGCTTCCTCTTGAGGGTAAATGAAGTGGGTGGTGACCCCAGTTGGAAGCTGAGTTACGTTGATGTCTTTAGAACTGCAGATCCTGAACACTGTTCTATAATGAATGGGCCTTTTTCATAGCAGCCATTTTCACATGAAATAAACACATTCAGCTCAAACAGTAGGTGTGCTGATATATTGTGCATGTTGGCTCACAGCAAAGGCTCTGTTCCACAACCTTAATTTAATAAATTGCACCTGTTTACCTGCTATTTCATGTCAATATGGCTGCTGTGAAAAGTTAAGTGACTCCTTTGAGTTATTCAAATGAACTGTTGAGTTTCTATGCAGTAATATTTGCTGTACTGGAATTTTTTTTTTTAAATCGGTGACTAAAATAAGTCACATCTGATTTCAGCTGTTTGAGAGTGAAGCTGTAGTATTTTGTTCACTCACTAGAGCTGGATAACTTCATAAACTTCCCTGACAGAATTCATGAATATGCTTGGCATAACGTTGCAGAACACAATTTATAATTGCACTTCTGTTTGGAAACTTAGCTGGAAAACACAGCAGTTGCTGACCCATACTTCTCCATTGTGGTCCAGCTACAGATACTCTGGATCCTGCATTTCCCATAATGCAACTCAATAGCCCTTTAAGCTTCCTGACATGGTGCATTATCATATTTATTACCCCTTATAAAGAAATGTCCCTGTGACAGTATGTAAGCATCAAGAAAACTGTCTTTACCAGACATCTGTACAATATGCTGCATTCAGGGACCGTTCGTCTTATTGCAGGCTCAGCTACACATGCGTGATCGGACTGGTGAGAAAGTTTAACATTTCTACAATGTTGTGAAACCTTGTTTAAAGTGGTGGTTTAAACTGGAGTAGAAGAGGTTCTGCAGGTGAAACTACAGCTTTAGTTCTTCAGACAAGTTGTGAAAAATACATTTTCAACCGTATGTTAACACTACAGAGGGTGATTAGATTCATAGATACAATTCAAAAATACAATTCGCACTGCATGGATCAAGAACATTTTATTTCCATCCTTGCCGTACAAGAACCATTTTGTCTTAAATACACAAACAAATCCAAACTGTGATACAGAGTGCATTCCAGGACAGAGTCAGTCATTCAGAGGGGAGGGAGGCATCAGGGAGAGGGGAGGCATTTGTGTGAAGGATGGTTTCACTTCTGGGTGGGAATAAGGTCGTCGATAGACTGGCCCTTCTCCAGCTTCTTCTCCATCTCCACCAGCAGCTTGATTCCATCGACCACCATCTGCACCAGCTCAACCTCAGAGAAGCCCAGTCTGTCAGCGTTGGAAATGTCAAACACTCCGCCCACAGCGGCTGTATCCACGCCACCTGATGGCAACGACACAGGGGGAGAAAAAAACAAAACAAACAAACACTGATTCTAACACATGTGCTGTCATCATTGTCCAGATCAACATCCAAATACAGAAATACAAATGATGTGACATTACTTATGGCAGATTAAGGTTTTACACACCAGTTCCACGTTTCTGGAGCCTCAGCCTCTTGAGAACCTCCTCAAACTTGGCATGTTTGCTCATGTTGGGCAGCTTGACATGCACACCTGCACGCAGACCGGTGCCCAGGTTAGATGGGCAGGTGAGGACATAGCCCAGGTGCTCATTCCACATGAATGCGTGGCCTCGGTCCTTGAACAGGCTCTCAATCTAAACACAACAGCCAGGTTAATGAGGTCCTGGTACAGATCAAACAAGTTAATATAAACATGAATTCTTTCAGTGTGTGTCATGGAAACAGACACTCCCACTAAAGGTTTTTCTACCTACATTGGTGAGTCCGGTACAGAAGCGTTCAAACACTTCCTTCATGTTGCCACCCTTCTGCATCGAGATCACACGCAGGTGGTCCTCCTCATTCACCCAAACCAGGAATGTCTTGTTATCGTTGTGCCTTCAGACAGAAGACATCATTATTCAGTTTCCTTCTAAATGTAATCTCTCAAAATTAAAATGTACAATGTCGGGTGAGAAAAGCCAGTGAAGATCAAGTCTCACCAGATACCCCTGGCGTCGGGCCAGTCGCGGGCCATCCCTGAGGCCAGCAACAGAGGAGACACTGGCTTGTCAAACAGGAAGTGGTCGTCGATGAGCTGCTGCTGCTCGGCCTCGGTCATGTTCTTCAGGGCATAGTATTTCCCCTTTAGGTCATCGGTCAGGGAGGCCAGAGCTGCAGGAGGGGAGAGACATGTTTGACCATAGAGCTCAAATGTTAAGAAAAACAAAACAGAAACACAGGCAGCCATATTGGATCATCATCCTGTGGAGAATTTGCCTCAGTGCCAGAGGGTAAATTCAAGCTTTTAGCATGCTGCACTATAATCTGTTATCTCTCATTTTACCACTAGAGGGCACCCACTGCTGCACAAATGAGACCAGTCAGCATCATGCTGACCTCATTGGGCAGCCTTGTACTGTAATGCCGTTTATACCAAGTCATTCAGCTGTATGTATTCCATCTGTACACACAGTACAGCTGGCAGTGACTCAGCATTTACAGAAGCAGAGTACCTGCACATTAATCATCATGTGACTTCTTTACCTTCGATGGAGAGCTTCTCCACAGCACGTCTCTCTCCTCTGCTGCAGTGAGGTGGCAGGCAGAAGCCGCGGACGCTGCGGCCTGTTCGGACGCGGGAGCTCAGGACATAGTTGGGGTCCAGATCGTCGCCACCCTGAGGACCATACACATGTTAGCTTTTCTGCTGCACACCGTCACATTCAGCCATGTTAACCGACCGGGCTGTGGTACCTTCAGGTTGGCTGCATTGAGGTCAGTCTTGTGCTTGTCTGTGGGTTTGTATCCTCCGTGTCTGTCCTCGATCACGGGGTCCAGCAGCTCTTTGAAGACCTCATACGTCTCCTCGTCTCCAGCGACGCAGCCCACAGTCATGATGAAGGGGTGGCCTGCACACAAAGTCAACAGGGTCACAGAGAGGACTGGACAGAAGGCCAGACACTGACATCCTCACCAACTCAATGTGCTGAGTGTCACCAGAATGTGACTGCAACTGTACCAGGATTATCAACCCCTGTCTGAATGGCACCATCTATGGTGAAGCCGTTGGGTGTAGCCTGCTCGCTCAGCTTCTTGTACATGTCCAGGGTTAAGAACTTGGCCATGTGGTTGTTGTGCTGACTGAGATCTGGGAACTCGTCCTCAGCAGACAGCCTGTTCAGCTTGGCCATATTCTCAGAACTAAACAGAGACACAATCTAGAGGGTGATGAAGGTCACCTGCCACACCTCAGTGACCAGGTTCACTCCTGAATGTTTAATCATAAGACACACTGGTCAGCTGATAGAGTAGCCTATAATATAACTGCCATCATGAATCAGTGAAAGCAGCAGTGGATTATCAACTGCTGCATACATTATGTAACACTGGGATCCTTTACCCTCTGCTATAAAGCCTGCAATATTGCCTAGCAGAAGATAACAATTTCTAACTGATTCAGCTCTCCATATGTCTGTAAATGTGGCTCATAGTTTATCCCTTGGCAAGGTCACAGTGCAAAAAGCTGTCAGGGACATGAAGCACGGAGCGCCGCTGCGGCCATTAAACACGGTCGATCGGGCACAACAGATGGCGGTTTTGCCGAAAAGCCGCTTGTGTTTTTACCTGGGTTATCAACCCCAGTCTGAATGACATCATCCAGAGTAAATCCACTGGGTGTCTGCTTGCTCCTCAGCCGCTCGTACATAGCAGGAGTCAGGATCTTGGCCATATAATTGTTGTGTTGGCTGAGGTCCGGGTACTCCTGCTCCGAGGTGTAATTCATCTTCATCTGATTGTGCGTGTTACCGAAAGGCATGGCTGATCCCTGGGCGGAGGATGGAGGTTAGAGACGGTGAAAAAGATGCAAACTGACAGGCAGCGTCAAGTCTACAGCTGATTATTACGAATGTTACATTTTAGCTCAAGTGACTAAACAGCTGCAGATGGACATAATGTCCTGCGTCTTGACTGCGTTTAAGCAGGTGCAGAAATTAGCATCAGAACATTTAAGTGAAACATGCATCCTGTGATTTTATATTAAAATACTGCAGCAGCAAACATGAATCATTGACGGGTACATTCATCAGGCCAAGATAATCTGTCTCAACCGTCCAGCTGTCATCTAACCGTTAAAAACCAAAAACACTCTGTGTGACGGAATTTTGAGTTCAATCAAACAACACTCCTACCTGTTGTCGTCGGATTTGTGGACTACTACTACTAGTGGTTGATACAAAGATCCCTATTTTTCCGGCCGAGAAGCTCCCAAACCTCCAGCAGCTCTCCACTCAGCCTGATGGCTTCAGATCATCATTTATAGCAGACCATCTCTCTTCCCATTGGTCAGTATTTGTAGTCCATTCATTCAATTGGACGCGCCGATTTGGCTGCTGTGTGAAGCGGAGACTCCTCACACAGATTACACTACTAATTCAACTTTGTGTGAAATTTGCAAATAAAATAAAATTATAAATCCAATCCCAAATATTTGTTTCCCTATAAGACATGTCACATATTCAGTGGAACTGATGTTGCGTTTAAGTGATCTATATACATTTATGAACTATACTAATATACTAACGAATCAAATTAGATCGGATCCAATTGCTCTTGCGATATTAATTCACTGACTGTGGTGGAAAGTACATTTACATTCATGAACCTAAGTTAAGTTTTGAGGTACTCTACTTGAGTATTCCCATTTTATGCCATACCACTGTTTAACTCTCTGGAGTTAATTGTGGGTTAATATTTTTCCGTATGTTTTTCCTACAATTTAAGCATGGTGCAATATTCGTTTACAAAGTGCACCTCTAGAAATCTCATATTTTTTTTGGGGGGGGGGGGGGGGGGATTCCCTGCGTCTCCATCTGCAAACATAAGGCTTTGTGGACTCTGAGGGTGATAAAGCAGATTTACAAATCATCTGGACAGCCTCCTTCAATCGATTTTATCAGCAAATTGGAGTTTACTAATCCATGAGCCGGCTCAGCATCCGGTCCGTGTCGACTCTGACTTCCTCTGAAAACAACACCACGTGTGCGGGGAATGAATGGGTAGCTGTCAGTGCTGTCCACATGAACAATCCTTAAGAGCAGAATTTGACGTTTCGTGATCGTAGTTTGTGTTCGATTCAAACCCAGAAGCCAACGAAGGCCGCTTCCAGAGAAGGTAGGCCGAGAGTCGCCAACGGTTCTGTGACTTGCTAAGCGTAACGGCTACGGTTGCTAAAGTTAGCACGTTAGCTCATTAGCATGTCGAACCAGCGTTTAATAAAAGAACTCCAGACTTTTTGCACTGTGACTTTTCTGTGTGTTGAAGTTAGACGTTTTTAAGCTTAGAACGTGAAGTGAATTGTGTTAGTAGTTTGTAAACTGTAAAAATGCGACACAAACGTGCGTTAACGTTAGCTAAGTTCGCTACCTAACAATCTGCGATAACAGCTAACATTAGCGTCAGGATGATATCATCGCTAGATTAGCTAGTTAACGTTACTGAACGCCTTCAGATGTTGCGTCAAGATCTGTTTTTCCATCGATTTATATTTTCCTTTATTTAATTTGAGGCTAAATTTACACCTAACCCCATCTGGTTACGCTACCAGGTAACAATACTGAAAACACGATTTGAAAGGGAAACAGACTTGGACACACCCAATCAGAAATGTTAGAGTAGAGTTAGCACTCATTCATCTCACTCACATCTTCTCGATGTTGTCTGACATGTTTTCGTCCGTTTCTGTGTCGTGAAGAATCAAAGCGAGTCCACCTTTCTATGTCTGACCTGTAGGTTATCTACAATAAATGGAACCACTGTTCTCAAGTTTGAAATGTTCTCGTTTAAAAGTTAACGGTTTTATGCGCGTGACAGGTTCGATGGGAGAGCTGGTTACCGTGGCAACGAGGGCCCCTTGCTGACAGTATTCATGATCAGAAACGACAGCAGGGACTGCGAAGTTATACCTAAACTACTGACGTTTCTGTCAAACTTGACAGAAAAAATGGAACAGATTGTGAAAGACAAAAGTGCTATTTTAGCTATTTAACTGTGTACTCATCAAATATCATGGTAACTGGCCTCTGATGTCCACAAAAATCAGCTTTATATTTCAGTTTACATATACACCATGTAGTTAAAGAAGAGCTCTACAGATTTTACACACCAGTGTCTGTTTACTACTCCATATGTGAGATGAAAAAACTGTATTAAATTGCCTTCACTCCTCTGATGGAGGTTCAAGGCCAAATTAGCTGCTACTAGCTTAATGCTAATATATATCATATAGGATGGATAGGAGAGATTCCCATGTAAGATGTAGATCCACACATTGAAATGTCTTTGCTCTGTATTTTTATGTAAAAGAGTGTTTCAGGCATGTATGTTTTAAAATTAGAATCTGGAAGCAACAGAATAATGTTAACAAGATTATACTTGCCTATTTTAAGCGTACTATTGGTTGAGTAGGGCTAATCTGAGTTGTATCTCTTACTTTGATGTTACAGAGTGCTCGCCATGAGTTTTGTGGAGTACTCAGATTTCATTCAGGAAGGGGACGTCGCCATCGTCTACGTGAGCCATGACTCCATGATGCCGGTGAAGGTGCAGCAGGGCGCCCAAACGCAGACGCGCTACGGCGTCATTCGCCATTCCACGGACCTGATCGGTAAGCGTTACGGGTCGAGGGTCACCTGCAGCAAGGGCGGGTGGGTGCACGTGCTTCACCCCACGCCTGAGCTGTGGACGGTCACCCTGCCGCACCGCACACAGATCCTCTACACCACCGACATCGCCACCATCACCATGATGCTGGAGCTGAAGCCGGGATCCGTCGTCTGCGAGTCAGGTGAGGCGGTATTTCACATTCAAGGCAAATTAGAATAAAAGCCACACAAATACAGATTAAATCAAGAGAAAATAAATTGGCCCTTAATTGATGTGAATGCTTTAAATGCAGAACTTTATTGGATTATTGATTTTAATTTGTTTACTCATGAACAACATTTGAGAATTTTGATGCTGGCACAGAATGGTATATGTAAGGAATTGACAAGCAGGGAAGATACAGCTAGTTAGCCGTATTGCTAACATTTATTTTAACTGTTAAACAACCTGCGGCTGTCTGTCTGATTCAACAATCAGTACCAAAATCATCACAAACACAAATAATCACAAGATGGTCCGCTGCAACTGCCAAGAATGTGTGATTCACCCACGAACATGTCTCTTAGGCGTTCACCATGTTCAGCGGGATCTATTATATCCTGGAAGTTCCCGTGAGGCACTGTGTGAATATAATTTTATGCTGGAATAACAAACGACACACAAACAATGCTTGATAGCAGAAAGAAAGAAAATGACGCTGAAAATATATCAAGTATGGTAATGGTTTGATGCAAAAAACCTTTTAGAGTATATTTCTTTAATGTACAGTATGAAAAAAGGTGTTTTAATGGATTAGATTAAGCTTGAAGGTTGGATTTGTAATAATTAACTGGATTAGTTTTGGTTTCTGTATTCTTGTTTCAATAAGAGTTTTGTTTTGTGAAGCTGCGCTGTGACACTTTGCATGTTGGTGGTCGTAAATGGCAACAAGAGCAGGTCTGGACGACAGCACGCAGCATGTTGATGTGCATCAGCCTGGCTTCTCTGTAAAGCTTCATACCAACGGAAATCAGAAGGGAGAAGAGGGCAGAAAAAACATTTATAGGGCTTAGCATGTCAGCTAAGCTGTGGGCTGTGTCCTAGCTAACATGCATCTGCATCAACCTCTTTGTTGATATTGAACATCATGTGATGGCTACAGATGTGCTTGACTATATTATATAACACAGTATTTGTCACTCTTTGTCTTCCCTCTGGTCTGATTTTCCTTCGGCTCCATCCTCCATTTCTTTAATTATAATCACTCCAGAGTGTGTTGGTGTTTTTTCTTGTCGCTGTTTTCTTCCAATCCAAGGGCAGTGAGGGGGATGGGAGAGGACGTTGATGTGTTGCAATGCTTCATCATGTTTTACTGCTGGCAGCCACACACGTCGCTTTATTGATTGCATTTAGTGAAAGTGTGTGTGTGTGTGTGTTTTGCAAGTTGAGATTGGACGGGTGATGAATCAGTCCTGTAGAAAATCTGTTTAGTCAGCACACACACTCGCAGTATGGACTGCATCACAGTACTCTGGCCTTTTTAATGCATATTTAACATTCCACATGCATGCATTAGATTAAAACCATCTCTCTGGTTTTAATGGTTTTACATTCATATCAGATCAAATACCTGCTTTATTAAATTACTTGTGGGATGCAGCAATGAGGTGCTAATCGGCGACACAGTGGTGACTCATAATGTTCAGCATTGTAGGTTACAACCAGTACATGCCGTCTCATCGTTGTCGGGGAGCTGCGTAAACATGCAGCGATTAGAGGTGATAATTTTGTTCTCACTCGGCCTACGTGCCACGTCTGCTGAAGGAGCATCTGGTCATGTCGAGGAGTCACCTTGGAGGCACATAGTTCTGGTTGGCCAAGTCTCTGAAGCTAACTTTATACTTACTACTTATACTTTCCACCTGTATCAGTGCTTCACATCAGGCATCAAGGGCGTTTGAGTCATGGTATTGAGGCTGTGCAAAGCTTATAAGGTCAGCCAGCCAGGGGGCACAGGTGGTACAGCAAGTACAAATTGTTGCCAATAAGGGCTGCCACTAAGGATTGTTTCCATTATCGATTAGTTTTTAAATAAATGTCAAAAAAATTGTGAAAAATGCTCATCACAAGCCCAAAGTGAAAACAGGAAAACTCCCAAACCCTAATTCAAGGTGACTGTAATTGTGGCTGGTTTTTGGTTCCAGTGAGAACAGTTGCAGCGTTATAGGTGGGAATCTAGAGGGTGATCATATAAGGTGTTGTTTTTAGGTGCAGACCCATCATTTGATTCAATCTCAAGTGTCTGATTAGTCTTGCTCTATTATTGTAAATATTAACCAGAAAGAATTACCGGAAGCTGCCTAGTAGAAATTGATCTGAAAAGGCTAAACGTTTGGCCAGAAATTGTTTGACATATTACTGAGGATGTGTCTGGAAAAACTACAAAGATTTGGTTCCTTTTCTCTTATTTCAAATGGTAAATATGCTGCAAGTACCATTGTATCTTTTGTACTGTTTGTAAACCAAAATATCAAGACTGGCACATGTGATTTATTTTGATAGACACTATCTAAATTTTGAATTTGCTGGAAACTAATTCATAGATAATTCAAAACTAACCTGTAGTTGCTGCCAAACTTACATTAAAAGATCAATATATTGGGCCAGTATTCAATCATTTGTCTAATTCACTGCTGATACGATGGAAGGAAACTGTAAAACCTTTTTCAAACAGTTTTCCGAAGAAATATGTGGTTTCATCGGAGAGTGAAAGTATCTCTTGATGGTCTAATTATTCTGAATCTTGGGGAATAAAAATGGCAGCTTTAATAGTGAAACGTGTAAATGTTTGTATTATCAGCCTTACAAAACGTACATTGGTCAAACCTTATTCATTTACAGCAGAAAACAGTCACTTTCAACATTTTCCACCACCTACGTGAGCTGATTCACGTCAACATTTAGGGTTTGAGTTACACTCTTTGTTTCACTTTCTAAAATTGCCTGCTGGGAAGTTCTATGACCTCTGGTTTGGTTTTGCTTCTCACCCAGGCAACCGCCATGTTGTATTTGTTAGTAAATGGAGAACAGAAAGAATTGATGACCTGCAGTTCGGGTCAGCAGTCCCCTCCCCCACCACCACATCTCCATCCCCTTGTATCTCGGCTTCCTCTCGTACAACAGCTGCCCATTCACTTGACGTCTGAGCAGATTAGAAACGTTGATACGATTCGTGGGTTGCCTTGACAATTTACATCAAAACAGTTTCATCATCATTTGTGTAACACTCTGCTCTTCAGTATTGATAGACAGTACCCTGAGAGTTCAGTTTCTGTCTACCCTTTGAAGAGATACTGGTTAATGTGGCCACCAGCTCTCCAAAATTTGCTCCAAATTTGGTTGGTGACTCATTTCTAAGGGGTCAGACAAAGTTGTATTTCCGTTCCATGAAACCCTGAAGTACCACTTCTTTATTTCATGAATCAGACAACAGCCTGCTCTAGGGATGGAAGGTTGGTCAATCACTTCTAGACTATCTGAACAACAATTTGATGGATTGCCATGAAATTCTGTAAAAGCATTCATGGTCCCCAGATGACGAATCCTAATAACTCAAGTGATCCTCTGACTTTTCTTCTAGTGTAACCACCAGTAGGTCAAAGTTAGATTTATCCAGTGAGTTAGCTTCACATCTACTGGGTGGTTTTGTACAAACATTCATGGTTTCCAGATGATGTATCCTAATGACTGAAAAGTTGTTCTGAGTTTGTGGTTTTGTGTGACGTATCTTGACAACGTTTGGATGGATATTCATGAAACTTGGTACAAACATTGGTGAACCCCTGACTTTTCCTCTAGTGCCATCATCGGGTCAAAATTTTGATTTGACCAATTTGGTTTATGACCAAACACCTGAAAAGTGAATGACATTCCCATCAGCCTCTGTACTTTGTGTTTAGTGCCAATATGTAAAGGTTTGCATGCTAACTCGCGAAACAATGGTGGGGAACATGGTTAACATTCCTGCTTAACATCAGCATGTTAGCATTGTCATTGGGAACTTGTTAGCATTCTGACGGTAGCATTTAGCTAAAAGCACCACATTGTCTAAGTACAGCCTTA
The DNA here is from genome assembly GCA_037974645.1 of Hollardia meadi. Classification (NCBI taxonomy): domain Eukaryota; kingdom Metazoa; phylum Chordata; class Actinopteri; order Tetraodontiformes; family Triacanthodidae; genus Hollardia; species Hollardia meadi. The sequence continues at coordinate 12,604,398 of JBBPCS010000374.1, forward strand.
CAGAGGTGCTAGCATGGCTGTGGACTTAAAGTATTTCCCTTTTTAATGGCTACAGGGCTGTTAATAAATAATTCATATGCACTTTGTTGCAAATGACTCAACAGCTGCTCACCAACTGACATTTTTACCTTCGGATAGAGTTTGTCAGAATTTTGTCTGTGCTTGTTTTGCTGTGTGGTGGGAGTGTTTCATGCTTCGTCTTCGCTTGGAGCCATTTTTGTCTTCTTATAGCCAACATTTCTAGCAGTTCTTGCATGAACAGCTTCATCATTGTCCCTCTGCAAGTTCAGCACTGCTTCCACACAGCTGATATGATGACTGCAGGCAAAGGTTATAATGTGTTCCTTCTTCTCTTAATACGTCACATAGGATAGGAACTTACTGTCCTCCAATCTGTTTTTGGCTCGTATCGAACCAATGACCAACACTGACGAATGTTTTGGTGCATCTCTAAACCTGGGAGCCTGGGAGTGCAAATAGATGATAAGCCGTCCAGGTTTATAGGAAAATCATTGTTTGACTTGAGGACTGTCTCATATTCTCAGTCTCCAGTTACAGACACACAGCACCACATCCCTTTTATTAAATTTGTCCTTTTTCCAGATTCCACCATTTGGGTGGAAAATGTATTTTGTGTACTCAGATCTGCTGATAAAATAAGCCAATTTTAGAACAAAAGTTGTAATCACATTTCATTTTAAACTTTACACATTTCTAACCTGATTTTAGACACAGCTCCTAATGTTCAGTGTATTTCTGATTCCATCCTGTACATGAGCATAAACCAGGATGGAAACATGAAGGTCGGTTCTGTGCTGATTGATCTTCTGTTTATGCGGATCAAGTTCAGACAGTGTTAGAGCTCTGGGCTCACCATCACTCAGACAGAACACAGCGGTTTCCTCTCAACTGTGTTACAGTGTGAGGCTGTAGTGTGTGATATGGTTGCATGAGATCATATGACCATTTAAATTTAAAATGTTGCTTAAGCGTCTCATATAGACGAAGAGGCATTCATTTTTGCACAACTGTTGATTGCTGCAGGAGTTTATTATTAGTGCTGAAACAAATGGTTGATTAATCAATTAGTAATACATTTTTCAGTGTTGTCAGTAGGCGTCTAAGAAAACATCGATGCACATGAGTATTGTGATATTTGTTGTGTGTCACTGTATCAATTCTCAAAAAGGCTATCAATTTACACCTAATAGTTTACAAGAAAAGATTTGTGTCTGTGGTTCGCTGTGTTTAAACTCCTAACAGCTAGATGGCAGTGTTGTAATCTATCATCAGCCATTTTACTCTTCCACTCCAACGCAACAACGTCAACTGAGACAGGAACAAGTGAGCATGTATCACAAGTGTAAATGTAAAGAATACAGGCCTATGAAACAGTATATTGCATTCATTTACTGTGTATAAAGATGGTTGACATGAGAGCTCCTCATAGGTGAAATCAAAACATCTCGAACACCCCCTGGTGGTGGGCTACAGTATAGGTCATAAACTCCTCCCCCTCAATAATATCAAACTAAAAACTCAAAATACACGTCAGTGTTTTTCCCAAAGAGGGTTTCTGTTGTTTTAGGTAGTTCTTATCACGCTGACGGTGTATGGGCGGAAACTCGACACCGCGGATCCACCACCCGATCACTACTGCACACACTGGCTCCAAATGGGCAAGATGGCAGCACTCGTATCCGGGATATTTTGGCTTCATTTTTGTACAATGGGAGGAAATTGCAACGCGTCTTCCTTTATTTCTGTCAATGATTACATTGCTTACCGTATCGCATTATCTCACAGTATATTGAATCGTAACCCTTGTAGCCTGATCCTGATTTTATCGCTGAATTTTATTTCAGAATAAGGCATTTAAAGACATTTAGACATGTGCTGTGGGGAAACTGTGGTGAGTATTTCTCACCATTTTCTAGACATTTAATAGACTCAACAATTAATTGAATAAACAATATTAATTAACAGATTAATTTGTAATAAAATAATGCTGCCTTTAACACATTTTCTGCATTGGTTCACAGTTGCACAATGCATTCAGGAATTAGCAGTTTATGACACATAGGTCAGACTTAACTATTTGGCAATCTGTTGTAGGGAAATGGTATGTCAAATCAAACATAATTAACCCTTTTTGGGTCTTCAAATATTTTCCAAATATTTTATGTATTTGTTGAAGATAGGATTAAGTTCGTGGTGTCGGTGAACATGTCCTGTACTCATCATTAAGACAAGGAATCAATACACCGTCTACAGATTTGTTTCTGGTTCAAATCTCCATCAGATTTCATGGAAATTTGTCACAGAGTTTCTGAGGAATCGTGCTCACTTAAAGGCAAAAACATGGGACTGAAAACATAACTTCATTGATGGAGATAATAATGCAATAATAATAATAATCCATGACAACAACAATATTAGAAACTGAATCCACGCCTCTAAACACAGTGTCAACTAAACGGTCATATTCATTTCAGGACTTTTGATTGCATTACATTGTGCATGGTTTATATTTTTACTGTAGAGTATATCAACGTGAAGTAACTCAGAACTTCCAGTTCATTGTAGTCAGCGCAGTTGGTCCTTCACCCGTAATGATAAAAAGATTGTGTTTATCACAGATGAGGTAATTCAACAAAAAGGCTTATCTGAGAGTTATTAGCTCTCTATCTCTGGCTGCTGCTTTGGTTTTGTATCAGACAGTTTCTTCCAGCTTAAATCTGTTTATTTACATCTGTGTGTTTTTCTACATTCATCCACAGTTTACTGTTTCCAGGCGCAGACAATGTGGCTCAGCAGCTTGAGGTTTTAGCAGGTCAAAGTGCTGCTGAGGAGCAAACATTGCCCTCTTTGTCGCCACACAAACAAAGGCAGCGGTGACGTAATGTCAGGAGAAGACGAGTGTTCTCGTTGCTCCATCCCCTCCGCCTTAGCTCGCAAGTCACATGACCAGTGTTATTCCGCTTCTTGTAAAATCACACACAGTCGTGCCCCGCTTTCGCAGGCTGCACATTGGCGGGCATTAAGGACCAGCCGGAGCACTGCAGGGCACAGAGGGCCCACTCAGAAATGTAGCACCCACTTATCAGCCAGAGTGGAGAGAAAACCAGTGAGAAGACGTGGGTTTGTGTTGTAGTAACAGCTGGGAGCTCTTTGTTGAGACTAAATCAGGGCAGAGCGAAGCTTTAAATGTCATTACTGAGACATAACAAGACGTACGTTTGAGGGTTTCTGAGATTACTTTGCTTTATGTCCACACAAAAAGTAGTTCTTTTTCTTCATCTGCTTTAAAAATCTGATTGCGATGTGAGCAAAATCTGTGTCAGGATTATTTTGGGGAGGCCTGTTAAATCAGTTGACATGCAACATGATGTGAAGTGACGTCTAAAAACCACCCATGTGTCTCTGCTGCTTTTTCTGTCCTGGCCTGTCCTGGTAGTGTCTTAAGACGGACTTGAAAATTTGACCTATCCTTTTCGAAGCTCCAAGCCCAAAACAGCTACATTAGCTCACAGAAATTGTGATTTCCAGTGAGTATTTAATTTAAAAAAAACACCTAACTTTTCATCACTTTAGATAGATTTTAAGGAAAACAAGTACATAATATCTGAGTCGTTGCTGTTCTCATCCTGCCTGTGGTTTTTGCGTCGTAGGGACAGGCAGCGGCTCCCTCTCCCACGCCATCCTGCGCACCATCGCCCCCACGGGTCACCTGCACACGGTGGAGTTCCACCAGCAGCGGGCGGAGAAGGTGGCGGAGGAGTTCAAGGAGCACCGCGTGGATCATCTGGTCACCGTCAGGAACCAGGACGTGTGCAAGGACGGGTTCGGAGTGACCGGGGTGGCAGACGCCGTCTTCCTGGACATCCCCAGCCCCTGGGAGGCCGTGAGACACGCCAAGGCTGCTATGAAGAAACAAGGTAGGACACCACTGTGTGATTCATGTAGATCTGAAGGTCCGAGCTCCACCAGGGCAAATTACAAGCCCCTTTTATACAGCCTGTTCAATGCAGGCCTGCTGCGCCTTGTTGGTCTGTTACGAAGGGGTCATTGGGGGTCAATTTTCCACCTCTGAGATGTCAGCGAAGGTAGTAACAGCGCAGAATCGACGTCTGTATAAACGGAGTGAGCCGGCGAGGCGGAGTGACGAGACAGGGCTGTGACGTTTTGTCGACATAGTTTATGTGCGACCCACAACCGGGAGATTTAAAAGCAGCTAGCAGCAGTTAGCAGCTAACTCAAAGAAGAAGAAAAACAACCCAAAATGTTTACAGATTGTGGAGACAACACGAGGTTCGGGAGCTACTTACCCTCCGAGCAGAGGAGGAGATCATCGACACATAACAGGGCGGTAAATGACTTTTATTAAATTAATCATTTAGTTGACATGTTGCCAGATATCAGTGAAAAGTTCCTCGACTGTTTCTCAGAGCCAAAGATGACGTCTTCAAATCAGGGCTGCAATGATTAGTTGAATAGTTGATCAACAGGAAGCTATTTTTATTGATTTCAGTCATTTTTTCATGCAAAAAATGACAAACTCTTGTTCGTTACAGCTTCTTAAGTGTGAGGATCGAATGTCTTGACTGTTGATCGGACAAAACAAAGTATTTGATGATAAATTGTGAAAAGCATTTTTTTCACTAAATGGGACTATTTTACTGACACTAAAGCACTCAATCTCCAGCTTCTTACAATGGGTGTAACTATTTGAAAAATATCTGTTGATTATTAGTCACCATCATTATTTCATCATCAGTTATAAACCTTCCACCCAGTTATCAGCATGTTTAAATAGTCTGACTTCATTTCCAGCTCATTCTGAGAAACATTTGACTTTATTATTATTATCCACTTGTTATCATAGACATAAAAATCATCACCTGGATGATGAAACAGGACTTTTAATTTAGTGGACTGAAAGTTAAAATTCAGCACATGGCCTTCTCACGAGTATTTTAACTTTCAACTGTCTAATCAACACCAACGTTAGATAAAGATATACGGCGTGGCCTCAGAGGAACATTCACCATCACCTGATGTTAACTCTCCTGTGACTTATCCTGACTCAGCAGGAACACGACTGTGACTGAGCACATTTTAAAATACCGGCCGGCCATCGTGTCGCCTCGCCCTGCACTCCCAGAGCGACCATCGATCCTCGCCAGCACAGCTCTCATTAACTTTTCCCGTGTGTGTGTGTGTGTGTGTGTGTGTGTGTGTGTGTGTGTGTGTGTGTGTGTGTGTGTGTGTGTGTGTGT
>JBBPCS010000374.1:12609776-12647050 GCA_037974645.1 Hollardia meadi
CTGAGACCAGAGTTTCTACATCACACTGGAATTCTGACGGCTGCTTTAGCTTTGGACAGTAGCCAGGCTGCTAGCAGAAGCCATGTTGCTAACGCTGTCTTAGCAAATAATAGGCTACCACTTGGAAACACGAGGGGGAGGAAAGTTGTCTATTTCCACTTTAATGTGGTTTGCTTTGTGTGACATAACACCTGTAAAATACAGAAGATAAATTAATTTAAAACACCGAAAATAGATTTGTAAGGTGTAGTGACAAAATTTACAACTGGGATTAGGGTACATTTTGTTTACTGTGGAGGATAATCCAATCATCCAACCTCAAACTGCAGACAGGAAGTGTCCACGCCTGCTGATGAGTCTGCCTGCTGTACTGTAAGTCTTTGTCTCCCTGGCTGCCTTGTGGTCGATGTGTGTTATCGGTGGAGATTTCTCAGAGGTCAGAGGTGAGGCTTTGTTCTGCCTCGCTCTGACGTCACCGACCCGTCAGCCGAGTCTTTGTTACAGTTTCTGCAGCTCTGAAAAATGGACCCTGTGTTCTGCACAAAGCACCCCAGCATCAGAGAGGATTTACAGGCAGGAGATCAAATATTTCTGACACACTTTTAGCAACATGCTTGTAAACCTGATGATGAATACCCTCTCCTTGCATCCTCGCATATACCTCTACTGCAGGAATCTGTCACGGATGGTGATTCATTTCTGCTGTTCTCCACTGACCCTGATTTGCAGGACAAAAGACATTTAGGGTCAAGCTTTATGCTTAAGACGGTGATGTAATTTTCTAATCACCTCCCTGGCTTTGACTCGCAGTCACCTCTGCAGAGTCTCACTGTTGAAAAATAACAGCCTGCGTTCATGCAGCGTATATGTACTCTGTCTGCCGGCTCAGAATGGGCTTCACATTTACACGTTCAGATAAGATACTGACGGCTGCAGTACTTTTCCTACATGTTAACCCACTGACTAATGAACCTTTTTATCGGTCAAGTTCATTAAAATACATTTTAGTGTAAAGCGCCTGCCTTTGGTGTTTCTGTCCAGTTTGAATTTCAGGTTTTATTTGTCTGTTTAGTAGCTACATGATGGCTAGTGTTGCTAATGCTAAATACTAAATGCATCATTGTGTGTCATAGGATTTTTCTCAGACAGCGAGGGTTAAGAACAACAAATATAAATATTCTTTATCAGTATAATGGCCAATAACTCCAATCTGTCCATAAAAAGTACACTTTCAAATAACATCCTAGAAACAAGATTTACTACTTCATACTTTTGTTACTTTTACAATCTATTTTTCCTGTTAAATTCAACAAAACATTGCAGCCACGCCTCTGTGTTTAGATAAGTTTTGGTTCTGCTTTTTTCAATAAATTCTGTTGTTTAGTATAAATATGCATACTTGTTTTATTAAAATACCTTTCAGATCAGGCTCAGTTTCATTTATCAGAAAGTGAGTATCAAAATCACAATTTTTAAATCCCTAAAAGCTGTTTTAGGTCATTTAACACCGGTTAGAATTTGAATTCTCTGGACTTTATCAGCACAAAGTATCTATTTAATACAGGAACACAGGTAATAATGATGATGAACTTTATATGTGCAGCAGCTTTCAGAACAAATTTAATGTTTAACATGGCAAAATCAAGATTAAGACATTTCAGGACAACAATTAAGGAACATTAACCTTTTTAAAATACAAAACATTACAGTGAACACAGTAAGAAAACATGAGAGTGATTAAACAGATAAAACAGATTTAGTTTATCAGGAAAATATAAAACAGCATCGTTACAGGCTTTCTGATTGGCTGCTGGTGATGTCACATGGTTAAAAGCTTGTCATTGAGGAAGTTAAAAGTCATAGAAAGGTGATACGAGACACGGAGTGAGCTGCGTGTTGGCTCAGTGCCGGTCTAATCGCTGCCTGCAGGAGAGTACATACTGATAGTCACAGGTGAGACTGAGAGTTCACCCTCGTGATAAGAAAACATGACGACGGCACAGTTTCAAAGGGCAACAGATTTTAGGAACTTCACTTGAATTTCGACCAGAGGGAGCAGGGTCTAAATTTAGTTCTTGGGCCATGGCTCCTACTTCTTCCTGCTCCAGAGATACTGTAGCATTTATTGATGGTCCAGGAAATATCAGGCAGTGATTCGCAGCATTGAATGTCACTGATTGATCAAGTGCATTAGTATTTTCCACATTTAAAAGCACATTATAGAATTTCTGCGGCGAGGGTCTCTCAACCACAGCAATAAAAAGAAAAGACGTAGTTTGATGATGTAGTGAAGTAACGTGGGATCATGGGAGTTGTTGTCTTATGAAATGCAGTATCACAGACGAGGTAATGTTTTAAAGTTTTATTCAGGTAACATTTAGTGACAATCGCCAATTTCCTTCCTCTCGGTGACTATATTATATCTTTAAATTGCTATTTTTAAGGCCCACAAATGTTAAGTTTGAGATTAACTGTAATGGTGTCACAGAGATTTTATAGTTGATGAATGAACAATGAGGTTCTGGAATTGTTAAACTAAATATTATCGCAGAGGAGATTATTCAGAGGGATTTTGAGATGAAGGAACGTAAATGAAAAGGTGTATCAGAAGAGTTTTTCTCAGCAAGGCAGCATCATCAAGAGTACAAAAACCATCTTGATTTATGATGCACCAAATATGGAAAACCAACTGAAGATAAAAACATGCAGAAAGGATTTTGCACTGCCGAAAAAAACGTGATTTTTTTTTTCCTAGATTAAGAAAACAAAACTGAATCTGATTTGTTCCTGTTCCAACATCCAGGATGTCACAGCTGAGCAGCCAAGAGTTAAAATCAGATCTATATTTTCCATGTTTCTGAGTACGTGCAGCCTATGTATGAGTCACTGTGTCATGGGACGCATCAGGCAGCATCCAGAGTGTTGTGCTTTTCTCAGAAAATAGAAATGTGGGGACGAGTCTGCTCTGACTGATGAACAGCATACAGCTGACATCTGGTAACAATAGAAACTATACAGGGATCATTTTTATTCCTACAGGAGGTCTCTACCAGATGGAGAAAAAAACACAGCTACGCTAACAGAAGGAATTACACAAGGAGCAATGAAACCACTGATTTAAATAAAGTGAAACAACAAGGCTAAGAGTCTATAGCCATGCTAGCAAGCTAGTCATTAAAGTATAAAATAAATGGGAGGGGATAAAAATAGAGAAAGAACTATAAGAACACAATTATTGTATAATATTTCTAACAAGGACAAAATATATGCTAACAAGAGCAGTCTACAGCCATGCTAGCAGCTCTGAGGCTGTAGACACAGCAGTGCTTGTAGCTAAATGCTAATGCCGACATGCCAACATGGGAAATTGGGTCATTGAAGTATAAAATTAATGGGAGGGTATAATAATAGAGAAAGAAGAACTATAAGGACACTATTATATTATAATATGATAAAATATATGCTAACAAGAGCAGTTGACAGCCATGCTAGCAGCTGCAGGTGCAAGAACAGTATGATGCTTTGAACTCAATGCTAACATGCTCACACTGATGATACTTACAATGTGATGTTTAACAGTCATAATGATAACCATGTTCACTATTTTAGTTTAGCATGATAGCATGCTAACTTTTGCTAATTGGCACTAAATACAAGGTCCAGCTGAGGTCGATAGGAATGTCATGAGGGCCTAGTTTATTTGGTCATAATATAATGGACGAATACATTTTGTACCTGATTGTGACACTAAAGGAAAAGTCTCACTGAATCATTCATCTTGTGGAGAATATGAATGTTTGTACTGCAGGATCTCCAAAGATTTTAGGACACATTGAATGGGAATCATGAATGTGAATGAATGAATGAATGAATGAATGAACAGTATTATTGAGATATTTCAGTTCTTGATTGACCGACATTGCTGCTAGTGTGGCTAAAAATGTGTGTCCTAAAATAGACAGGACGACACAAAAATAAATAAATAAATCCAAATAAAAAAATGTCTTATGTGTGTGTTAATTAGAAACAGAGGTGCAGCTTTTGTTTTGTTCATTTCTGATGTGATAAGAGGCTGTGTCACATTCCTGGAGGTATTGCGAGGTGCAGAGTGCGTTTGTCCTCAGCTGTGTGAACGTGCAGCGAGGCAGGCGAGCAGACGTGAAGTCGCTGGTTGGACTTTGGCCAATGAGGAACGCTGCAGCAGCTCAGCAGCAATGTCAGGAAACGCTGCAGACGTTTTACTCCATCAGCTCCATACGGTTCGATTATGGTTCAATACCTATCTGGTTAATAGCTGGAGCTTTGTGTGAGTCTTACTAAACAAAAACAGGAGTTGTTAAACCGCTTTGAACCTCTTCCAAGTTCTCCATGTAGCAGAATCCGTTTAGAGATGAGGAGCCACTTCCCATTCACCTGCCTTGCTTATATCCTTAAATCTTAAATCAGGCAGTAGCCTACAGCCTAATATTTGAAAGCCAGGAATTCCAGCAGCTCATTAAGTAATAAATTGTTTTTCATTATCAATCAATAACTTGATTGTCCCCCTCAGATTCCTTACATCAATGTGAGGAACTGCATTTGGGTTGGAAAACGATGAGATGATGAACTTTTATGCGTCTTTAAATGTGTTAACTTTTTGCCCACTAGGTGGCAGAAGAACTCCACAGCAGCCTGGAGGACACCAGCATTTCCTAAACCTAACCAAGTAGGTTTTGTGCCTAAACATAACCAAAGTAACGTAGACCTTGTGCGTTAGCATAAGACGCGCGAGGCTTGAGCTTTTGAGCGTAGCCCTGAAGGTTGGTGCATCGGCCATGGATGCTGAAGGACCTGTTATGCGTTAGACTTACCAAGTCAGCCCGCAACGCCAAAGGGTACATCGCGTGTCTGGATAAGGTGCGAGGGGTGCATGACAAACACTTCGGTATCTGGACATATGGAATGAGAACACCTTGCAGACAAATATCTGACACCTTGTGACGTTGTCATGGATAACATGTAAGCAAACAATTGCCTCTTTAGACATCCGACAGTCACAGAGCAACATTATCATTCATTTGAAGTTATATCTGAGCTCTCCTGATGACGCAAGTCCAATATTTACTTTCCTTCAAGCTCCATTTTGGACTGGAAAAAACATCTGGTTCTTTAGCTGCTAGTTGTTGCACTTTATTCACCAGCTAGTCTCTAATTGTGCTCCGGTAACTTACAGTAGGTTTATAAAAAGAGGCTAATGAGAACAATGAGACTGAATCACACAGTAAGTTTGCCATAAAACCAAAACTATGAGCTAAAAGAGGCTAAAAGCTCCATGGAGTTCCTCTTTCACATTATACATGCAACAATCTTCATGTCGCACTTTCTCCACCTTCAGCCTCGATACTTTTGGTCCCCTTACTCTTCATCTGGGACAAAAATCAGACGAGCTGTTATGTAACATTTCAATCACAAGACCTTCATCAGACTTAACACAGCGACTGATGACAGAAACATCATATAAAAGTTGGATACAAGGTGCAGAACGTTTGCCGGAGGCTGTCCCGTTTTTCTATGGGGCTATAAGCATGGCATATTGCTTTTTTTTTTAGGGCAGCTGGTTCATTTTCCCAACAATCATTAACCAAAAAGGGGATCTAGTTCGTAATCCCGTCTCGTTTCACTTCCTTATTGGTTTTTACACACGGCCTTGACCTGACTTTTTGTCCTTTTAAGGACTCCCAAACTCAGTGTTTAGACTCAACTTATAGCACAAGCGCCAGGAGAAAAGCCTTTCTGCTTCAGTAAAACATTTGTGTCGCACGTTGGGAACAAACCACACAGATTTTCCCATAATGGCTTCCCCCTGTCCTAAAATCCCAAACACAGCACTCATTCAAGGTGAGAAAGACCTGGACGTGGCACGATGATCGGCTGCCCCCTGCAGCTCAGACTGAGGTGTGCCGGCCTTGTGTCGCTCATTCAACACTGTGCATCCTGAAATAGAGACGTCAGCTCTAAGTGGAGTGTTTTTCCCAGCTCCATCGCAGCAAATGGCACTTTACATTAGATTCTATGGATCTGAATAAAATATGATGACATTCATGCTCTCATCTAGGCGTCAGTGAAGGCACTCATGCTATTCCTGTGTATCCGGTGATGCATAAATAGAAAATGCAGTACCTGCCATTTTGAACTCTGGAGCAAACAATGCTCTGCATGGGGAAAATTAAGTGTATTTTTTCTTGGGGTGAAAGATAAATAGCCACATCTGTTTGTTTTTTTATTTCAAGAAAAGCTAACTTTAATACACCGCAAAGGCTTCTTAAACTGACTTTTTTTTATGACACTTATACTCTCCACTTTCTGCAAATCACTAATCACGTTACGTAACTCCCTCGCTATTTCTGCCACCGCTGCTGCACTTTGCCTCTTCCTCGGATTGCACTCTGGGCTCACAGTGAATTGCAGATGTAATACGTGGGAGTGGAGACAAACAGTAATATCAGGGCCAAACAGAGGGCAGCTGCCACGGAGGAGTGAGTAATTCCTACCGTTGCCGTGGCAACCGGCCAAATATGGCACCTTCACCATCACTGCCAGGTACCAGTGTTAGAACCACAGAGATAATACCGGTGATCCATTAGATAGATACATAGTAGATTATTGGGCCTGTAACTGACAAATGGTTGTGAAGATTTGTAAAAATATAACTGATCAATAACTAGTTAATCACTGTTAGCTTAAAAAAGATATATCAAGCGTTATACCTTTCCTTTCACCTCCAGCTACGAAGCTTAATTATTTCACTAGCTCTTTGTACCTTTACCAACTTTTTTCTGTTTCCTGTGACTGAAAATACATTTTGATGCTCCAACATCATAATTAAGTTTATTATATCATAAAGCAGTAGCTAAATCTTTAGGGAGAAAACAGATAAACTAGTTCTGCTAAAAGCTAACTCCTGCTAAAAGCTAACTAGCCTAGCTTTGTTTTAGATTGTACAAACATCTGTTTTTATCTGACAACTTAATTTTTCTTGTAGCTAGGCTAGGCTACTGTCTCTCGTGTAGGGCAGTATTATTTATCTACCTATTTTTAACATTTTAGCCAACTAATGCTAACTTGGCTAACTTGCTCACATGACTTAGACAATGTTAATGTCATGGTTCGTGTTATCTCCTGTGTTATCATTCTGAGTTTCTAGTTTATTTCCTGTTTTATTTTGAAGTCCTTTCCTTGTGTGTCTTGTCCTGCTCCACACTTCCTCCCTTTGTTCTTTTCCCGCCTGTTTTGATTCTCAGCCCCGCCCTGATTTGATTCACCTGTGTCTTGTTAACCTTCCCTTCCTTGTGTATTTAAGTCCGTTTCCTTCCCTCTTTGGTTGCCAGTTGGTCGTGTTCCATGGCGTGCCTTCGTCCTAGCGTTTATCTGTGACCTTCTCGTGTTTTTCCCAGTGTTTTGAGTTTAGTTTTGTCTCACTGTTTTCTGGACCTTTGCCTATTGCTTGGACTCTGGATTTGCATGTGCCCTGTTGGATTTGTTTGCTTGTCTTCAGACTAATGTTCTGGTTTTTGTTACTAATAAATGGTTGAACTGTATCAGTTCCGCCTCCGGTATCTGCATCTGGGTCCGGCCCCTTTTTACGAGTGTTTCTGGCACAGTCCTTGACACGTCTAGTTTGTTTAACATTATAAGAAAGGAGACATCATGCAAATCTACAAAACTTCAACAATAACACAATAAATTTAAAAGGAAAAAAAGTACTTTTTCTCACTGTGGTCATTTTAGCTAGCTAACTTTGTTGGGGTTAAATTGTTGGCTAGAATGTTTTAGACACGTGTGACATGGAGGCAAAATGTATAACTCATTGTCTCTGAACTACAATCCTCCAAAATTAATGTCCTTTATAAAGTAGACAACTCTTGGCCCGGGTGGGATGAGGTTATGTAAATTCTATTTCAACTGGAGCGTGATGTCCTCTCTCCAAATGTCTCACATCCTCGGGCAGTCAGGTCACGGCAACCTAAAGAACATTAAATTGGTTTGTTACTGGAGGATTGCCAGTTTGAGTCCCTCGTCTAGTTGGGGGAAAAAATCTGGGAGGATGAAGCTAATCTGGCATGAAAATAAAAATAGTCTTCCTTCAGTTAGAAACAACCAGTGAGGTAGGTTACACGTAATTCGGCATTCACATTGATGGTTGTGAGGCTAAATTATATGTGTCAATGATTTATCACATACACGCAAGCCTGATTTTGCTAATAGAATCCTTGATATTTTGTTTTTAATAAGTTGAGCTCCAAAAAAATCTCATTATCAGCTCTTTTGTACCTGTAATTTATTTCTAATATTTTGCTAAAGTAAATCTTTCTGATTGATTGGTAACAGAGACAATGATGTTATATGAATGGTGATATATAATTAAGAGAATGGCCAAGGTTGCATCTCTCTATAACAATGTTTTCTAACAGGATACATTTCTTGTTATCTTATAAAGCAAGAAAAATACGGGTCAAATATAAATACAATTTAAAAATGCAGCCTATAAAGGATTTTTCTTTTATTACTTATCTATCATAAGTCTTCGGTTGATATTATTGGTAACAGTCAAACTTAATTTAAGCATAAAAACAGAAGAACAAGAGAAGAAGAAGCAATTTGTTGGATTTATAATTAAAATGTCAATGATCTGTCTGTTTTCACAGACTAAATTCTGTTAACTCACTGAATTTCTCACAGGGCTGAAGGGAGGAATATCTGCAGCTGAGCTGGAGCTGATCGAGTGTTTATCTGTCATGGTTTCTTGTAAAATTAGTCACCATAACCACATTTACAGCAGGCAGATGGACCTCGGACCAGAGCCAATGATTACAGTCGGGTGAAGAGATACTGGGAGGCTTCCCAGTAATTCCACAGTCCTCCCAACACCATCAGGAGAATTCTTTACCTTATCAGAAACAACAACATTTGAATGCTTTACATTTTTGTGTGTGAAATCACTCGGTTGGGATTTTGAATATTTGTTCACAAAAGGTTGAAAAGTTGACATTGTTGAGATAAACCATTTGTTTACATCATCAGTCTTATTGAGTGAAGTGGGTCATTAAAGCAGCAAATGTAAGAAGTAAATAAATATTAAAGGATGTTAATAGAACATAGGACAAAATAAATATACAGTCTGCAGTCACGCTAGCTGCTAACTGTAAGGTTCCCCTGAGAAACAGTACAGTGCTTTGAGCTAAATGCTAATATTAGCATGCTAACATGCTGTTTTACATTAATAATGTAGATCTGTTTCAGTTTTGCGTGTTAGCATGCTAATATTTGCTAATTAGCAAGAAACACAAAGTGATAGTTGATTCCGACGGTCATTATCATGTTCATTAGGCCGAACTAATACCTGATGATTAATGTATTATTTATTTGTTAAGTAATTAACCGTTTAGTCTAAAAAACGTTGAGGTATAAAATATTGATGAATTGTGAAAAATGCCCAAGATGATTGATTTTGGTTTTTCCAGGTTCCAACATGACGTCTTCCATTCAGTTTACATTGATATAAAACAGAAAAGCAGAAAATCTTCACAAAATTGAAGTTGTTGGATTGAGTTGTTCTTTAATAAATAAATTAAAACAAAACCACTTTGGGTTTACGTAACTTTATGCTGCCCACGATATCAACACTTAAAGAGACAAATACGTGCTTAAAGATCTTAAAACATGTTGAAACCATAATCAACTGCATGATAATATTTTCTGTCTATAAGCTCTGTACAAGTAAGTGTCCTGTATAAAAACTAGATTTATTCAAGAAGGAGGTCATAACATTAGAACAGGCTAAATTGAATAAACTGTTTATTTAGTGGCGACCAGCTGTTTGTCCTCAGATGGGATGAAAATCCCCACAGTTTCTGTGTTGAGCATTTATTTCTCACAATGTGATGAATGCACACACACACATGCTGAACTATCCCTATATTATGTTCATTAGATAAAGAGCTGATTAGCTGATAATTGAATAATTGCTCCTATAACATGTTTTCAGGATTATGATTTGCCCTAATTTGTGCTTCCTGGAGGAACTATTGTCTAAATTAATAAATGAGCATTTAATATTTTAACTGTGAAGATAAATTCTCCTCAAGCCTCATACATTTCTAAACATATTCATATAAGCAGCTGCTCTGAGAGAAACATGAATCATTTAATCAGTCTTAATGATGGAACATTAATCATTTGGAGGCAAATTTTACATTTAAGCAGATTAGATGACACGGTGTTTATAAGACTGAGCAGACAAATCGAGGTGAAACTGATCACTGCTCAGTTTTTTAAAGAGAAAAGTAGATGGAGACAAAAAAAGCTTTGATTTTTATGATTATGGACGTTCAGTGCAGCTGTGTTTATTCATGCAAAGTTCACACATACAGGACACTCTGGATCCACAACACTGAACAGTGTGTAACTGACGTGGTGGAGGGAAAGACGGGGGTCAGAGGTCGACTGTGAGGAGGCAGGAGGAAGACCAAAGGGAAACGAGGGCTTATGCTGTTGGATTATTTTATTTATATATTATATAAACTGTAGTAGGCTATTATTTTATTTCATTGCACAACCACAACTCCCATGAGACTCACCAAAGGATATAAGAATTTTAGTACACTGTACAAAAGTAGATAACTATTTATTTGTTGTTTTTTCACTAACATTAGCATGTTAACATGCTTGTAATAGCCAGTTTTCCATCTAAATGTAGCACAAAATGTAACCAAATTTACAGAAAATCATCAAAGTTATTTCCATTCACAGCCTTGACGTGAATATTCAGAGTTGAACGCTTTGCAATAACAAGTGGGCGATGCTAATTCTGTGGTCAGGTGCCATCAAACCACAGAAGAAGAAGGCTCAACATCGGAAACCTCATCTGCAGACATTTTAAGGGTCATAGTTAATTTATCAGCTGACTGTTGCCAGATATGAATTATTTCTGGACAGAAGCGGTGAAACCAAACCAATGTCAAACCCAGTGAATCAGTTCCTCCACTGCTGGTGCTGCATGTATCTGCCACATGGGGCAAACAGATTATAAACCATTTTTATTTTAACCCCCTCAGCCCTGCAGTTACAGCAGCTTACGCTTATCGATGCAGGCTTTTCTCACCCAGTGAAGAGGCTCTGGGAATATTACATAACCTCCTCTGTTTCTGCAGCGCTGCACAGCTCTCAGGGTCAGGGACCCTGCTGTATACTGCATGACATAACCCTCCACACATCTGACTGCACACCGTCCTCCCCTAACCCCCCCCTGCAGCTCACTCAAAGTGTTTCTTCCATCAGACTATTTTTACACAAGAAAAAGCCGACACACACTCAGTTTATTCATATGAATTTAGTATTCATCGTCAGGTTCTGCACCACGTTCTGGCACTTCTCAGGCTTTTTCTGACTAATCCTTTTCTTGGTTTTGGTCCATTCTGGATGTTATGTTCCTCATGACATAACCGTCAGCAGCACACAGCAAACGCTCCGCCCTCCCTTTATCTCTGCATGTTTATCCGTCCTTCTCCTGATGCTCTTTAGCCTAGCTGCCTGACTCTGCTTTGTTATGATGAGTCAACATGTAACAGTTGTAAAAAGCCAGGAAATGTAAATAAAGTGTTGTAGTGTTTGATTCTGATCCTGAGACAAAACATCTGACATGACTTTATACCTTTGTGAATGCTTGTTCCTGCCTTCCTGAGAATAAAAACAAAATCCCATCTGTTAATTTTCCACCAAACATAACAAAGAATTTACTGAGGAAGACCTTTACACCTTAAAACTAACCAAAATGCTAATGCTAAGATTGGCAAAGCTATAGTTAAAGTATAGGCTAAAGCTTATAATTAAAGGCTATACTGTTAGCTTATGTTAGCTACCATCTTCTTTTGTTGTTTTTGCCAAACACAACAGAATTTACAGGATTCTTTGTCTGAAAAAGACTTGTACGCCTTAAAATTAGCAAAACAGGTAACAATGGCAAAGCTATAGCTAAAACTATAGAGATTGGAAGGGATCTTCTTTTGTTGTTTTCGGTTTATGTCCAACACCAACAGGATTTCATCTGAAGAAGAACTTAAAGCTAACAAAAAAGCTAGGATTAGCAAACTATAGAAAAAGTATGCTTAAGCTAACTAAAGGCTACTGTTAGCTAACGTTAGCTACCATTTTCTTTTGTTATTTGATTGATCTGAAAAAGACTTTTACACAAAGTTAGCAAAAAAACCCAAAAAAATTATAGGATTTCATCTGAAGAATCTGTTATTTGTTATTTGATTCATTTTATGCAAATTATTTGCAGGATTTTTTTTAATCTGGAAAAGACTTTTACACCTTAAGGTTAGGAAAAACAGCAAATTGGCAAAGCTAAAGCTAAAGCTATGGCTATATCTTCTCAAATGTGAGGATTTGCTGCTTTTATTTGTCATACATTTCCCTCAGCTTCAGGGAAAATAGATAAAATAATAATTAGTCAAAAATAATTGTTAGTTGCGACCATCTTTGATTTATGATCATGTCTTGTCATATGTTTCTTTGCATTTGGATCTTGGGAACTACAATTGCTGTGTGATAAACTACATTTCCCATGTGCACTTGCATGACACAAGCACAGGTGTGCTCTGTTTTGTCTTTGATGAATTTCCATTGGGTCAAACATTTGTCTGATGACGATCTCGAGGCTGAAATCTTGGAGTGTTTTATTGTCGTAATATATCAGAGATGTTGATATTCTGTTGGAGACTGATTGCCTCATTAGAGTTCTTGGTAAGTAGCTGTCTAAGAAGATAATGCATGATTATTAATTCAAGAAAGCCTCTCACCAATATTTGACTTTGAAGACTTAAAGAGTCTGTGATCAATATTTTCATGTTAACAGTTGATCTGCTAGTTTCCACTAATTTAAATTATTTGAATTCAAATTATTTAATTTCCTGCACACCAAAACACAGTTTATTAATTTAACACATTACGGACAATTAAAATTAGCTTTTTATCCAATATAATATAATGTACAGAAATACAATAATGACACCTGAACATGACAGTAAAGTGGTCATAATCTAAAGGCCCTGACCGTTATGTTGAAGCTTCTCTTGTTGAAGGATAAAATATGGGTGTTAATGTGTGCTGTCATTGTTTTGCTTTGTCGTTTTGGGTCTTTGTTTTGCACACGATGCAGATTGTATATATCAGGAAACAGAGGCTGTCTCAGGGGTGCTATATGTATGTGATTCAAGCTACCATAAACATGGCTGCACCACTGATGGCCTTTATATCATGTGCAGAATTTGACTGTTCATCCTGAAATGTTCCTTAAAGCTGTTGTTTGGCTGTAAACCATCACAGGCTGCAGAGCTGAGCATGAGGCGCCATCTGGTGGCTGTATGTGAAACAGGTCTGTATCATGTAATGCTGATGAGACACTTCTTTCTTCTTTCTCTACAGGAAGGTCAGAGGCTCAGAGCAAAACTCTGCAGCTGACAGGGAACCAGTAGGTGTTTCTTTTCTACTTCCTTTCTCGGCCTGCTGATGTTTCCCCGTCCTCTGATTCTCAGGACAATCGTCCAAACCTTTGTGTCGTGTAGAACAAATTAATGACCCTTAGAGTGGACATGATCTGTGCAGTTATTCTGCTCATTGCAGTGCAAGTACTGGACTTATTTGAGATTCTTGTGCTTTACTTTTAATCTCATGCCAAATTCTACTATATTGCACTTTTTACTCATTGAAGGCTTTAGTTACTTGTTATGAAAGGTGAAAGCGCGAGTTGAAAATATTCAACTCAAGTGAAAAGCTCACGTGTATCGTGGGGCTTTGCAGAGTGCAGAGCGGGGTGACAGAGCCACCGTTCGCCTGCAGACAGCTGCTGAGCTCCGGGGAGCTTTCGGACAGAGGGGAGAGTCAGCCACAGAGCAACCCTCTGCGGTCCAGCCCAAAAAAAGGTCTCCGTTTTAGCCGCGATTACAGGTCTAAATGTTGGTATGGATATTTCAGCTTTCCTTATAGTTGGTAGGGACACGTCCCTACCCCCTCCCTACCTAAATCTACACCAATGACGGGACCAAAATAAGCTTCATTATCTCCTTTGTTGCAGCGTTGATGCAGGAAAATTACAGGTTTCCTCTGACGGAGACACATCACAGCCTCAACAGACAGACAATGCCCCAAATAAACTTCAGCAGCTGGATTAATGTTACTATTTACACATTATTACATGTTCATATACTTGTAACCATGCTACAAACATATGAACAGTAGTATTAATCTGTAATATTAATCCAGAAACATCAGATTTGAATAGCAAAACACTAACAGGGAAAATTTTATTTTACTGCAATTAGTACTTGAGTTTAGAATGCAGGACTTTTACTTGTAGTTGAGTATTTTCACATGTGGTATTAGTTATTTTACTTAAATAAAATCAGAATAAAATGAATTTGTTGCTACACTTTTGCACTTTGTTTTTCCACGTTGCCCCTTTGAATTGTTAACTATCCCCTTAATGTGAGCAGCGATGTAGTTCTAAACCCAAGTAAACTATAAACTCCCAAACAAATATTCATATATTTTCATTGTTGGATACGTTTCTTTCTTTAGGAGTTGATATTTTCATGTAGCTCACGTCATTTGGTTACTTTTGTGTGTCAACTTTAAAACATCAAAGAATTAGTCTGAGCTTTGAGGAGACTGGTAAGTTGAATATGAGGAAGTAAAAAAAAAACGTTTTACAGTTTTTATTTCTATGTTTTTGAATGTTTTACAAGTCCCATCCATTAGTTTCAGCAATGTAAGCCCGTCTTTAAGCATTATTAAGCAGATTAAAGCCCACTTAGTATGTATCCCTCCAGCAAGTAGTTTGGCATCGCATCATAAAGAAACAAACGTGGCATCTGGCAGAAATTCTCTGCAAAAAGAGAAAATTGGCAGAGTAGGAATATGTTGCACTGTGAATGAAATACTGAATGTAAATGCACTTGACCTCGGGGTAACTTGGCCTGTTAGTGCTGGTGATGGAGGGCGGACGTGAGTTTGAGCTGAAGAGTTTGCTGCTCGCAGTGTGAAAGGTCACCTCATCCCACACATGGAGAGTCTCTCTGCGGAGGCGGCCTGGCGCTCAAAGACTGGAAAATGTGACTGTGGTCTCGTCCCGGCCCTGTTTTCCTCCCCTTCCATCGCAGGGAAAACCCCACAAACCTCTGAGCTGCATCTCAGCATCAGCTGGGAGACAGCTGGACCTTCTCAACCTCAACAGTAGAATGACTCGCACTATAACCCCAATCCTTCCTGCTTGGAAGATAATCTGGGCCAAAGTTTCCGATACCGATACCAGTATGGGAAATGCCTCCGATACAGCCTAAAATGCTGGATCGGGTATTGGTGAGTACGCAAGTCGCAAGGATCCAATATTACGTAATTTATTAGCTCCAAAACGGGACCCTGCTTCTTCCCAGCAGCGTCCTGTAAACCATTATGCAACTTAACAGATTTTTTTACTGCATGTATCCATAAATGATAAGTGACTTCAAGCATGTGGCAGCAAACTTTTTGTCCTTTGCATATCCATTGGTTGAGAGGAGAAATACGTTGGGTCAAAGCACCAAAATAAATTCAGCTTAGTTAGTAGCACACAGCTGTTCAATATTAATAAATATATAGGGCCTATATGTATTCTTTTAACGCAATCGGTACGCAGTATTGGTCGATATGCAAGTTCAGGTATCAGAATTAGTGTAGGAAGGATCAGGAAGGAAAGTACCAGAAGTCTTTGATATTTTTGGGAGAAGATTTATCAATAAAAATATTGATGGTGTCACAAGATTTGATGAGATCCACAATATCGGGAAGTTAAAGGAAGTTAAATCCTCTTTCAGTTTTATCCACTCCTCTGCGTTTACTTTTACTTGCAATAGGCTACTGTTTAATTTCTACTGTTTCTAACAGTCGTCCTCGACTGTATGCTAATGGTTTAGCTTCAAAATCTGAAAATACCAGATTATTATTTACCACAAGAGGAACAAAATTGGTCTGAAGAGGAATTTTTGTTGCATTAATCTTAAATTTTCCTTTGCATGGTGGCCATTTTAGCTCAGAATCAGATGTTGAGCCAAACCTCAGGCTCCGGGGTCATGCTAACATGCTAAACCAGCATGTTAGCTTTCCAATGTTAGCACTCTAAACCATTAGCTTTTGTGTGTGTGGCGGGGGGTATTCGGTTTATAAATTCATGATATACAGATAAATAAAATAAAACTGGCTTGACAATCAGCTTGAGCACAGCTAACATTATGCAAGCACGTTAGCATGTCACCAGTAAGTGGTGGAAGGAGGATTCACATTTACCTTAACCTGCATTAATTGATTTTTTTGGGGCATACTTTAACACATTATCACCTTATATATTTGTGGCTACGTTGTTAGCAACATTAGCGTTCATTCTTTGGTCTCCACCAAATCTTGAGGGAAATATTTGGCTCTTCAGCTACCAAATGCTCCACTATGTTCAGCAGCTAGCCGCACTCACAGGAAATGTGACGTAAACCAAAACTGTGAGCTGAAAGATGCTTAAATTCCAATGACATTTTGTTGTAGCAACAGGTTAAAATCATTTAAATACGAGTCCTACGTTTAAAATGTTACTTAAAGTATGCAGGCAGATATGATAGATAATGACAGATAGGTGGAGCTCATTGATAGCCACTTTATATGGATGTTAGCATACTCCATGTAACATTTTAGCATGTTTCTATGCTAACCTTATCTGTCCCTTTCTCTGCAGTATATTTGCGTGGTTGTGGCAAATCATTAGCAGTGGATAAAACAACTTTGCTTGATGGTTACGGACTAAAATCTCAGATATTTCAGCAGATGTTAACAAAACTGTCCTGTAACTGTCATATCACTGGTTTGATTCCTGCAGCAGACATGTGTCCTGTCACATTGTCCTTGTGAGAGAGACACTGAACCCCCTCACTTGCTCTGGATGACTGCATCAGCTTAAATTTTAATGCCCATCTACAGCAGCGAGTGAGCTTGTGGCACATGAAATGTCTTTTTATCCAGCATCCCTTGGTGATGATGCTAGTTTTCTTAAAATAAACCCGAGTAGCAATTTTAAAAGTTTGTAGAGCTTGTGATCGCCTTTAAAGAACCTTGTCAGGTCCTTACATGTTCTCCGGAGAGCTACCAGACTCAGGAATAAAAAAACACATTCTGATCAGGACACCGTCTTTATTTTGCATTGGGAATACAAATTCAAATCACAACCATCCATGGAGCATCCACACGGCTTTTTTTTTTTTTTTTTTTTCCAGTCTGTGTGCTTTTTGTACAAGCGCGTTTCGGAGGAGAAACAGCAAAAGCCTGTCACAATCAATGCAGTTAAAGGCGACTTAAGAAAACGTACTTTGAAAAAAATAATAATAAAGAGAAATGCAATATCTTTTCTGTCACAGAACACATTCCTGTCATTTGCAGAAATAAAGGCAAAGCAGTAATAACAGACAGTGAGTAAGGAACATAAAAAAGTGCATTTGAATACAAGAACATTTTTCCCTACGTGGTGGGTCATACATTTCCTGCCTCTCCTTTTTTTGCTTTCTGTCTGCTTCTGTCTGTTTTTACATATCGCCGCATCTAAATAATCAAGTTTTGTCTTGTGATGTACAATCAGGATGTTGCACCAGCTAACCTGTAAGTTCAAACGTGGCGTAGCGTCCCTAAAAGTGAAGCCAAAACATCTGAATGGCCCCCTGGTGGCTGGTTGTAGTATAGGTAATAAACCCCTCCCCCTCCATGTTAGCAGATGGGACATGGGCCAAATTAAAAACTCAAAGTACACATCAAATAAATTTTTCCCAAAGATGGTTTCTGTCATTTTAGGTAGTTCTTATCACACTGATGTATGTTCAACTTCAAATTTTTTCTGATTTGATGCTATAAAAACAGGGTAAAACGTCATGATTGACAGCTGAGCCCTGCTCGCGATTGGGCCGGCGGGTGTATGGGCGGGAACTCGATACCATGGCTCCACCTCCCGGTCACTACTGCGCACTCTGGCTGCAAAATGACGTCACCAGCGCAAGATGTCAGCGCTCGTATCCAGGATATTTTGGCTTCATTTTTGTACAGTGGGAGGAAGTGGAGACACGGTGGCCATCTTTATTTATATCAATGATTCAAATGTAGCTTAGCTTGAATGTAGCGTTAGTAAGAACAAGTTGTACCCATTAAGTTTATATAAAGATGGCTCCCCAAAAGTGAAGCCAAAACATCTTGATCGCCCCCTGGTGGCTGGCTGCAATATAGGTCATAAACCCCTCTTTCTCTATGTTAGCAGATGGGACATGGGCCAAACTGAAAATGACATCACCAACACACGACGGCAGCGCTCGTATCCGGGATATTTTGGGTTCACTTTTGTACAGTGGGAGGAAGTTGAGACGCGTCAGATGGTGAAAACGAACGAAGTGCACAGTTTTATGTAAAAGTCAGTGTTTAGGTTAAAAGTTATGATCAAACTGGTGCAAGCGGCTGCTGATCTATTCGACTGTAACTTAATGACGAGCTCAAAGGCGTTTTGTTGCACATCGAACCCGAATCAGCACCATTTTTGGAAGCGGTAAGAAAAAGGTTTTCAGCTGGTGTGAAGTTGCTCTTTAAAAGCTGCTTCTGTCGGTCAGTTTTTCAGATTTCAGACAACCTTCCTCTTTGTCACCGTTATCGTCACATTGTCTGGGGGAAATTAAGGTTCTATTCACATCTCTCCTCACTGAAATCAACTTTGGTACTATGAAATACAAAGACAAAACATTCCTCAATGACTACATTCAGGAAAAATGAAATCTTTAAACCACTATATCTGCAAACCGCGCACTCCATTTGGTGTTCGATGTAAATGCATTGTGCTGTAAAAGGCTGGCAGAAGTCAGACAGCTACCTTTGAATACCCACTGGATCTGAATCTTTTAAACTCTTGACTAATGGACTCCAGTGCCACCAAGTTCAGACACTCCAGATGACTCCGAGCTGCTTTTAGCGGTCCAGAGTGTGTTGGGAATTACAGAACGCCTGAGTGGAGAAGACTGTGAATACAGGCAGGACGAACTGAAATACCAAACTATTTTAGCTGAAGATTTGAGGTTTGAATATTGATTCAAATGTATCAAATCCAAACCAGTTTTTAATTATTCATGCCGCTTTTTGGAATAACTGACATCTTTCTCAGAAAACACACTCAGACTCAGACTTGACTCTCTGAAGCTTGTTTTACTACTACTACTAAGTCTGGTAGTATTACATTTTTCCCATGAAAATACCAAAACCAACACTGAATATATCCTACTATCAAGTATTATGTGTGTATCCAAAGCCTCTGGTATATCTATCGTTGTTGTCATTTTTACTCAATCCCACATACAGCATCATACAGATTTGTTGTTTTTGTTTGGGAAATTACTGAAACTTAGAAGTAATTATTCCCTAGAATCCAACCATCAGGTCGCCGTTTTTGGCACCACTTGTGAGGATTACGTGAACCGGACTACAATCAAAAGTCATGTGCCGTCTTTCGCCTTTTGACCCAACGTACAATATTACTAAGATGCTCAGTGGCTGAGGGACATCATGTCTTATCTCAATCTACATAACATTCGCTACTCAGTTCGTAACTCAGAGAATAAGTTCCAAAATTTGTGGAGACCTTTCCTGAAACACCTCCAGTACCTTCATTCAAACTAAAGGTTTATTCTGTTACTCATTTTTCATTGTCTCTTTGGTCAGTCTACAAACTCGCCCTTATTTTACTTATTTCTGTTTATTTCTTTGCTACACATCAAAGCTGACATCCAGCACCTTGATGATGATGATGATGTACCCGTTCTATATATGGAATCCTGTCCTGTAGATGAGGGCTGATTGAGACCCGGTTGCACAATTTGCACCTCTATCATAGATGTTCTCTTTGAACTTGTCATATCTGTTGTGCACTCGCCAGGTTTCCAATTTATATCTTTCTGACTCGACTAAACTTCAATAAAAGTATTCTTGGGAGAAAAATAAGTGAATATTCCTTGGCTGTTTTTAAAGATTTGCCTTTGTTGAGACAGATTCTTGGTTTTGGTCTTTTCATGGGATTCCTTGACAATAATGTAAAGAGACAAAATTATCTTCTCCTTTCAAATGTTGGTCTACGACTTTTCTTAGACCTCACTTAAGATAAAACCAGTCATTTGACAAACGTTCTCACTCATGCAGGGACATACAGTAGAAATATGTTAGCCATCTTTTAGACATATAAAATCCATTGTCCTTTCCTGTGTAAACAAAACAGCCGCAAAAAATGCATCAAAACACTCTTATTGATTCCAATTCTTATAGATTCAGAAGGGGATTGGTTTTTAAATGTACCTGGGACCAGGATCCATACATACACAGCACAGAATACGAGGAGCAGTAGTGATTTTTGGAAAGGGTTACTCACTCCATCATGCCTCAAAAACCTTCACTTCTGGAAAACGTTTTTAAAAAATGGTGCTTTACGTCACTGCCATCCTCCTTTTTAAGTTTGTATTTATGAACAACAGAGTATAAATATGTGTAGTTGCCAAAACGCCCACTCACGGAGGCACCGCTAATACTGAATAAAAAACATCGAGACACTGTGATGACAAGACAGAAACACATCTAAGTAACATTTCTTCATATCGTGTAAAACCTTTGATAAATAATTCAAATAAAAATATTTGAAAAGAAAGCAAAGTACAGAAGTGCAGTGAACTGCAAGGAGTAAATGTTCTATACATTACAGCGTACAAAAAAACAGCATGTGAACTTAAGGTGTGTTCGGGTTGGTTTGGTCTGAGAGAGCATAAGGTTCGCTGTGAGAAAGCATCTGTTGCAACAACAGCCAGGCAGGCTGACGATGTTTAGTGAACACTGTTTAATCTAATTTTCTCCCGTGTGAGTCAGCGCCGTACCCAGGAGGCCGAGCCGCAGGCAACGCGCCAGAGAATGCCTCCAACAGCAGCTTAATGCACATGAAAAGGGTCTGTGGGAGTTCACTGGGACGTGGTTTTGTGTTTTCAAAAAGCAGTGATGCACAGGACAACCTTTTAAGCAGCTGGGATGAGCAACAAAGCCGGAAAGATTCGCCTCAACCTTGTTTCTTTGATTACATGAGTAACTTCTTGCCAGGAAACTATTGAGACATTTGATCCTTTAGTTTGCGTTCACACTGCGAACAACCAGCAAGACGGAGCAAAACTCAGCTGATTAAAAAAAGATCTCAAACTGATGAAGAAACTGATTAGAGCCAAAGAAATCTTCCACTTCTTGACAAAACAATCTCACCTCAATGTCCATTAAGTAGCTGATACACATGGAGCTTTCTGTCATATCACATGGTCTTCATCAGCAGTTGTCATGCAATTGTAGATGTTCAAATTTCCATTCTTTTTCTGAGCACTTCAAGGACTTCTTGTTCATGTTGGTTTACAAATTGAGAAGTTAATTCTGGACCTTGTGAACGGTACAGAACTGTCTCACCTCGAGGTCCATTTAGTAACCGCTAAATAAAAGGAAAATATTTAAAAATGTACAAATTTGAGCTAATAAATGGACCAAGTTTTAGTCTTAACTGTGTAATACAATCTTGACATATGGCAAGTGTATATGTATTTGGCATTCAATATGAAATTAAACCACACTTAACAGAACTTAATATTCTTCAAATAAACTTCAAATTTTTTTTCTAGTTTCAGTTTTTAATTTTAATTCTTGCAATTGTCTAAATTCCTGTCTTTTGGCCACTTGGGGTAAATTCAACATTAACATATTATCACCTCATAAAGTTAATGAATGTGTTAGAAAACATTTGCCCCATTTACACATCCAGCAGCTATAAAGCAACATCAGAATTAAGAGTTGTGTTCGTGTCCACCTGATGAATGTACGTCCGGTATTCACTCTCTTTTAGCTCCGATTTTGGTCTCCACCAACTTCTGAGGTGAATATCTGGCTCTTTAGCTGCTAAATGCTCCACTATGTTCATCATAGTTTCGTGAGAGTGAACCAAAACAATCAGCTGAAAGAAACTAAAATGCTCTGTGGCGCTGCAGAGTCAGAGCAACATCTTTTAGGTCATTTGATCCTTTATTATCATAAAAATATTGATTATAGCTGTTTCCTCAAAGTGCTCTGAAATTTTTTTTCAATTTGAACAACTGGCCGTATTAATCATGTAATATGATCGAAAGCTAAATGAGGTACGATTTTTTTGTAAACTGCTCTTTCAATTAAAACTTTTGTGCAGAAATTATGGGCTGTGTCCAACAAAGCGTTTTTTCCGGAGTCCAGCATAGTTTTTGAATTGTTTGCAATTGAATCGACGTGTATTTACTCTATGCTACAAATGCCAGCAGCATTACAGGGAGCTGAGTGTCTGTTCTGCGTTGAGCGCTGTATGTTTGGCGTTTTTATGCCTCCGCACTGGCGATAGCTGTGGCCGGTGTCATTATGTTTTCTGTCCGTCCGTCTCATTCTTGTGACACAATATCTCTCATATATCCCCTTCAAATTTGGCACAAACATTCACTTGGAGGATGAACTGATTGGCATTTGGTGGACAGAGTTCAAAGGTCAAGGTCACTGTGACCTATTAAACTAATTAGTCATAACTCAAGAATTTATACACTAATTCTGACACAATTTCACACAAACTGTGCTGATTGTTTAGATCTTCTGTGCTGCCGGGTAGAACATGTGTGAAGAATCCATGTTTCAGAATTTAGAGCTTCTTTGCAGCAACATCCATATTTGAAGCATTGTAGTCACCACAAGCTTCAGGTGATTGTTGATGCACCATGTGACCAAGCTCTCTATCAGTCACCACATATATTATATGAGTCTGGACAGACATGGATGGAAACTTGAATAGTGTGCGGAGGCATATAACCGCAAGCCGTAATTCTAGTTTTCTGTTTGCACAGTTGAAAAATGTTCAGCTTTGGGTAAAACACTGAACTCGTCACTATTATTTTTTTACCCAGCCATGCAGTCCGTGGAAGAGGGGTGGGAAAAAACCCACAAAGACCACCCGTCACATCCTAAATGTACAAGTGCTGAACACAACAATGGATGGAAAAATTAGTACAGCTGGACTCTGACTATCCATGTTTGACAAAAATCTGATGAGAAACTCTTTGGTGGACACAACCCCCTTCTCTTCAAGACCGATGTATTTTCAGAGGTCAGCAGGAAGCTGTGAAGCAATTTAATTGGCTCATTATTCTGTTTTGTCAGTTTAATTTCAGCTACTGTTGCCTGATTGCATTCAGAGCCAAAGGGCGCCCCCCCACCCAGCCCCCCGTCAGCGAGGCTGTGTGAAAGCACCATGTGACTCATTTCACTGCTTGCTGCAAGGAGCGTTGTCGGTCTGCGTAACCACAAATTATTGACCAGAACACCAACACCTTCAGTCTTTATCAGGGAATAAATACTGATTCACAAAAAGCCTCAATTTCTGACAAGTAGTGCAAATTCCTGGTGGCGATAACAGCCAAGGTGCTCTCCATAAACACATTCAGTGCTTGAGTGTTGAAACATATTAAAATGAGCGGCTGCTTGCTGCTTATTGAGTCGCTGCACTACAAGGCTGTTTGTACACAAAGCGGTTCAAAGGGAAGGGTGAAAATAAAGGCACAGAGATTTGGACCAGTCCTTTCCCCTCCCTCCCACCGTCTCGCAGCTTCGAGAAGTTTCTAGAAGGCCCTGTCGACTGCGATCACCATCAATACTCGCTGCCGCACAGGACCCGACTGTCGGCCCCTGTGAGCTTCAGCCTTGATGTGTCAATCCAGTGGAGATCGCCGCCTCCCTTCCTTCCTCCTCCTCCTCCTCCTCTCCCCGGGGACCTCGCACAGTCGCACTTCTCCGTCAGTAGAAAGCAGTGGGTAGAAAAACAAAACAAAAAACCTGAAGCAGCAGCAAAATTTCACCTCCTCTCCTCTATCTGAATTCAAACCTGATCCATTTATAGCCCAGCGCAATCGTACAGTCACAACAAACATTTGAAGCATTTTACAGACGAACAGCAACACGAGCAGTGAGGGGAAACATCCAACATCCTGCTCTCTGTTAAACATCCTGTCTGGCTAACGAGATAACATGTAGACACAGATTTGTAGTTTCCTGCTAACTTTAGCCTCCATATCTCAGCTGTAACGAGGCTTCCCTTCTTTTCTTTTTTTCTTTCGTCGTTTGACCGGTTGCCCACGACAGCTGTGTTTGGAAGAGTTTGCCACAGTTGAATTGGAGCGGGACCAGAGACACGGACCAAATGCTGAGAGGATAAACAGGGTCACGCAGGAGTGGAGAGTGACCTTACATCAATAATGCAAACTCCCGCTGTTCTCTCTCTAATAATGCCTCTGTTTAAACACAGATTGCCTGGCTTCAACATCAGTGCGATGTTTGTGGAAACAGCCTCAGCTCCGACGCTAAAGTTTCACCTTTGTTGCTGCTTCTGAAATGCCAAAATCTCTCTCTCAATTGTGGAAAAGAACATTTCACAGCAGATTAAATTACGTTCCTATTTAACATTTGTCCACGCCATCTGCTCGAGCAAACTGAATCCGACCAAATTTGATTTCAGTACAAACTGCAGCGAAAATAATTTGATTAATTTTGGCATTTAAATGCCCAAACAGGTATCATAATCCGAGCCTCGTCGCACAGCAGCAGTGGACGACTCTCCCTTAATTAGGTCACTGTATTTAACACATATTCATCGGCTGTCTCCGTTTACAACTGACACTCAGGCCAGACGGGGAAGCCACTGCTCAGCAATCCATCGACATCAAGTGCAGTCTGGAGGATACGACCACTGTGACATTATTTAGTGCTTTGGCAGCAGGCTTCGGCGACCACACACACCAAACACGACGACGGCAGACGACAGCTCACATACACACACATGTATGGGTGAGTTCAAAATGAAATTTTCAAAATGCACACACACACACAAAAAAAAAGAATTTTCAAAGTGTGTTTCACAAAAGGAGTTCTGTGTTGTTGACTTCTCAGCAGGGTCGGCCAAATACCACAACGAGACGAAAGAAAAGCGCTGATGCAGTGCATTCTGGGGATTTGAGTCAATATTTACAGCCCATGGGATGATAAAGTACCAGTTTTTTTAAAACACACATTATCAGCTCCTTTTCATTCCTGCAGTGACCCCTCCAGTGTCCACACCTAGCAACACGGCTACCACACCGTGTTTGGTCAATACTCCCACTCGTCCGTCTTCATGTCCAGGTAGTTGAGAATGTTCTGGGCGAACTTCACCGCCTGCTTCCGCGCCATCTTGGTCGTCTCGTCTCCCTGCGGGTCCACGGCGTCCAGCATCAGCAGCTGTTTGGTCAGCAGCTCCTCCAGCATCATGTAGCTCTTGTCGGCCCGCTTACCGTCGAAGCCCAACACCTGCGCCTGGAGGTCCGACAGGCTCCCCAGGACCAGCCACACGGCCCGGTGCGACGGGTGCTCATTGGGGCCCGACTGGCGGTGGGCAAGGGCCTCGCGGAGGTCCAGGAAGGTGATGATGGCTTGGACCTCCACCACGGCCCGGCGGCGGGCCTCTCTGATGCACGGGTTCTTGGCCGTGTCCACCTGGTCCAGGTGAGTGAGGAGGCTCTGCAGCTCGGCTTTG
Source organism: Hollardia meadi (assembly GCA_037974645.1). NCBI lineage: Eukaryota > Metazoa > Chordata > Actinopteri > Tetraodontiformes > Triacanthodidae > Hollardia > Hollardia meadi. Next base: position 12,635,497 of record JBBPCS010000374.1, read on the forward strand.
GGCCTGAAGCTCAGATCTCCCATCACGCAGTGCCGCAGGACGCCCTCTCGCAGGTGGGACACGTGAGCTCGCACCGCCTCGATCTCACGGATGGAGTTGTTCTGCGCCAAGTCGTACCTGAAGAAACAAACACAGAGTCACTGCTCTGAAAACTTATAAGTAATATAAGAAAAATATAAGTGTGGCTAATGTTAGTTCATGACAAGTGTGGTATGATTTGAATAAAATTTTTCGTGATAGACCGATTAATCTGTTTGATATCTGGCATTGTGAGATAATTGGAATCTGCACACGTCTGCAGGCAGCCTCGTCAGCGCTGGCCGGCTGCTGTGGAACGACGTTAGCGCTCCCACTTGTGTCAATTTCGCCATTCTATCTCCAGACATCAGTGGGAAACGTGACAAAGCTAATCTCCGCTCTATCACACTGTTGTCACCTCTAGTCATGCAAGTATATGAGCAGCCTGTGCAATGCAAGTTAGACTATAACTCTCACGCTCTCTGCACCCAGCTTTGTCTAAATATCCTCAGTCATCATCTTCTTCTCTAAATTTCAACACATTTCTCTCATTCTAAATGACAGCAAACTAACCTAAAACCACTATGGGCAGCATTAAACATATATATTATCTTATATGTTCAAGTGAATAATATATTAGTGTTAAATAAATATTTATTTAAGTTCAATAATTTGTTGTATTTTATCAATTGGAGAAAAATAAAAGATTCAATACATATCGGCCATCGTGCTCTATAAATGTTGCATCGGTCATATCACCCATAATTTTTCAATCAATATTAGCGAATTACAATTAATACCACCAAAATAAAAAGCATAAGTCATTAATGTTATTTTAAATCTATCTGAGGTTTGCACAGGAGTCACCCTTACATGTATTATTTCAGGTAGGTGCTTCTGGCTAGTCTGACAGTTGCAAGAAAATAAACATTCAAATACAGAGAACATGTTTTAGTGCATACTCCACCAAACAACCTGTTTTTAACTCTAACTGAAGGCCAAAACTCAGCAGCATGAAGAAAAACTTGTGAATGGAGTGGTGCTTAAATCAGTACTGCTGCTCTGCATAATAAGGTACTTGGTGGGCGTATTATTGCCATCAGTGCTTCTCTGGTGATGCGAGTCTAATTCACTCCTGACGGTGTAGCATGATTCACATCCAAATGCAACAACAATACCCAACCTCCGCCAGTTCACCACCCAAGCTGCTGGTGATGTGCAGGAACACGGTGAGGACAGCACAGGCGCACTTTGAAGTACAGAAAATGTTTAAGTGGTACTCTCTGGTGGGAAAATCTTCTCATCCAATATTTAGTATTTTATTACAGTAAATGGAGCATTTTGAGCTGTTGGTTGGACAAAACAAGAACACTTCACCTTGGACTTGTGTTGGGATTTTTCCCTCTTTTCCGACTTTTTCTAGAGAAAATGATCATCAGATTAATCGATGATGAAAAGGATCGTTATTAGTACCCTACCTGCGTGTGTCTTCTCCCTCCCCCTCCAGGTCCAGATGTTTCAGCAGCCCGTTTATCTCCTCCACAACCTGTTTCCGGTAATTTCTGATCGCTGCGTTTCCGGAAACATCCAGCGCGTCCAGCTCTACCTGCATCTCCGTCAGGATTCGTGACAGGTGGGCACAGCTGTCCCTCCCACTCAGACCCATCAGCAGAGCCACCAGCTGGCTGCGCGCCACGCTCACCTTCACCATCACCTGGTTGATGCGGTGCACGGCCTCGTGGGTGTCCCCTGACAGCGGCAGGGAGAGGGTCTGCTGCTGCGTCCGCCCCTCGACCACGTCCTGTATGGCGCACAGGCGTGTGAGCGCCCGGTAGCGTGCCTTACGCAGTGGCACCCTCCCCTCGGTCTTGACTTGGGTGAGCCTCAGCACGAGCTCCTGCAGCGCATCCACCAGCTCGTCGTTTATTTCAGCGACCCCGCCGGCACGTTGAGGTGCCACCATGCATTCGTCCACCAGCCGCCGCGCCTCGTTGCTCAGGTCCTCGATGGCCAGGCGGGATGGATGAGTGGCGTTCTCCTCCAGGTAGCGCAGGAGGCCCTCCACCTCCTGCGCCGCTCTCTTTCGCGCCCCCTGCAGCTCCGGTTTGCCCTCTGTGTCCACCTGGTCCACCTCCAGCAGCAGCCGCGTCAGCTCGCGCTCCAGACGCTTGTAGTCGCGGTCGTTCTGCAGGCCGCTGAAGGTGCAGACCTGAGGCCCCAGAGAGGCCACCTCCTTCTGGACCTCGTACAGCCGCATCATGGCAGGGTGCTGCGGATAATACGGCTGCTGCTGCTCCATTGGATGTTGCTGGTGGTTGTGGTGCTGCTGCTGTGAGCCACCATGGTCCATCCTCTTCCCACCATCAAAGGGCTTCCCAAACAGGCTGTAAAGAAAGGCAGCATGAAAGAAAAGTCAGAACAATGAGCAACAATTCAGGGCGGACAGAAACAGAGCCTCAGCAGAGTTTACATAGTTGTCTACTGCCCAGAATGGGTGGATTACTTCAAAAGTTTCTTTTCAGATACTCACAGCCAGCACTGGTTGAATGGGACCTCCAACTAATGTCTGGATCCCTGCCAAAGTGGCTGGCAGAAAGACAAACTCTGTAACCTCAGCCAAACATTCAAATCTCCACCAACTCCAGGGGAATTTACAACAATGTGGTCGGCTAAAAATGCTACCGGCTCTGTGTTTCTCACATGCCACTTAATATGTTAATTTAATGGTTTTAATGTGTTGTAAATCTTTCTCCACATCTCTAGAATGGGAATGAAAGCATCAACACACACAATATCTAACAGTTATAACATATGACCTTTTTATATAACCACAATGGCTGCTATGTTGCACTGGAGACACCCGCCCACTGAAACTTCAATCAACCAAGGATTAAGTGTTGCATCTCCAATTTGCAGGCACTTCTGTCATGCGTGACGACTGTTACAAATGCAGCCTGCGGGCTAAAGAGTCATTAAACACACGTTATCTATCTGGAACTGTCAAAAAATTAACTGCTTCAGTTTGTAAAATGTGGTTTGGTTCTGGTTCCTTGAAGCCTTTTAGTCAAACTGTAACTGAGTCTGACCAATGCTGGATTTCTGAAGCTGGTACGTTTATAATATGGAGGGCCGAAACTGCCAAAAAATAAAGAAATAAATGACTCAATAAATTAATTAATTAATACACCATTAAAGTCACCAAAAATCATATTAATGATAAATGTAGACATTAATTAATTTATAAAATGTGACATAAATAAATTGATATTTCTTTTAATTTGCTTCTGTATTTATTTATATTTGTATAAATTCCTTTATTTATTTACTTTCTCATTTTATTTATTCATTTTTAAATTCACTTATGTGTGAATTTTTTTTTTAAATTTGCCCTTTATATTTCCCCCTATTTATTTTACCACACTTATTAATTTCTGTATATCTATTTCTTTGTGCATTTCTGCTTCCTCATGCAAATGTGGGGGCTGGATCAATTATACCTGCCTTTCTCCCCATATGCACTGTTGATATCAACCAACAGGCAAAAAGTTGACCCCTTGACACTATTTGAATGAAAGTCCCCTCATTTGCATAAATAATAAATGCACAAAGAAATACAGAAATAAATACATATAAATTAACATAAATAAACAAATTAATTGAATTGATTGGCACAGTAAATAAATAGGGGGGGTTAATACAAAAGTAAATAAATACAGACACATTAATGCAGAAATATAAATTTGTCACAGTTTATAAATTAATTAATGCTTACATTTTTTAAATATTATTTTTAGTGTACTTAATGGCATATTAATTTATTTGAGACATTTATCTATTTTTGATTTCGGCAGTTTTTTGTCCTCCATAACATCAGTATTTCAGTTAAAATATCCAACACCAGCCATAAACAAACATTTTGATAAGGATCCCTTAATTATTTTTTAAAGAATTGAGACACATTCTGAATGTTAAGCTTTACAGATTAAAAATAAACTTGTCATTTCTCTCTGGAACTAAAGGTGATGCCTTTTCTTAATTACTCCCCGAAATATTTCTGTACTACAAGTTCTTGTTAATTATCTGCTGATACACGTGTGCTGATATTGATGTATCTGCAATAAGATATTACGGAGCAAAATGTCAGCCAGGCTGATCAGTTGTACAAGCAACTGAGAGATGCAAAATCAAAAACCGCTGTTGCAGTGATGTAACTCAGGGTGTTTCACAGTAATAATACCTGTAGTTAGTTAAACACAAAATGTCTTAACAGATATTACAAAATGTGTGGTTGCAGGTGCAACAAACTTGAAACTTTTAATCAGAAGAGGTTAAGAAGAGTTTCTCTTTAATACCAGTGACAATACGTGTGCAAGGTTTGTTTTAATTGGTTCAGAGTCACTGACCTCTCAAGTAAAAACAGTGCACAATACTATAGATCAAAAATTACCCAACATACACACAGTGCTATAAACAGTGCATAACCTGTTAAATACTGTAAATATGTCCTCATGCTCTCAAAACAACTGAATTGTGTTTGATATTTTAGTATAAAAATGTACCAAACCAGCGAACAGGAGTCTTTTCTTGACCTTGACCTCTTTTGTTGAGTCTGCTCTTATTTCTGGTTCAACATAACGATCAATCAAACGACAACCCAGCTAAAGCCAGAACAAGAATAAATGCATACATAATACATTCATCTGAAATTCTGTCCTAACAACCATGCAAGAAAATGAATTAGGTTAACCTACATTTCATCCCGACAAGAAGAACATCCACATGACAACCACTCGGAGTGTTGCTGTGCTTTTCTTTCAGACTCGGTGGCTGACATGATGGCGATAGCCCTCTAATCCACATAAAAATGATCCTGCCTGCACATCAAGCTGTAAACACTGAGGAGGAAATAAACGCAGCTGCCTGACACCTAAAGTATGAAGCACATCTCCACTGTTGTGCCGGAGGATTCGGTGAAACGGCTCATAAAGTGTGTCACAGGTGCCTCGAGCCAATTCAACACTATTTAGAAAAAAAGTCATCAGCACACATTTACTGTCCGATTAATAAGGGTTCTTAAATTGTTAAATTATCTTTTGATACAAAAATGCCAAAGCTTCTCCAGCGTGAAGACGTGCTGCTTCTCTCTTTTTGGAATCGTTGTGAACTGAATATCTTTGGGTTTCACACTGTGGTTTGGACGAAACAAGACGTCACCTTGGGCTCATTGGCCTGGGAAACTTTTTGGCATTTTCACTATTTTTTAACATTTAACAAGCTAAACAATTAACTGATAACTCTGGAAAATCACTCAAATGACTAAATAATAATAACAAGTAGTGTGGCCCTAATTCTTTTAAATGATATTTAGTAGTTTAAAGTTTAAACAGGAGGGGGTTGTTAAAGGGAAAGTCATTTAGCCTCTGTTTGAAGCAATTTTGGATCTGTTTATAGTCATTTTTACCTTTCCTAATATTTTGGATCTCTTTGTAGTCACTTTGTGTATCTGTGGTAGCTTTTGTCGTTGTTTTGCAACTCTTTGCAGTTGTTAGGTGTCTGTAGTTTTGTCATTTTGGATCTCTTTTTATAATTTGGTGTCTCTTTGTAGTCACTTTGTGTCTCTTTGTAGTCACTTTGTGTCTCTTTGTAGTCACTTTGTGTCTCTTTGTAGTCACTTTGTGTCTCTGTAGTAGCTGTGTTCTCTTTGTCGTTGTCTTGCAACTCTTTGCAGTCATTTTGTATTTTTTGTTGTTTTGCATCAAGTTGTCTCATTTAAGTCAATTTGTATCTCTGTGGTTGTTTTGCATCTTTTTGTAGTTCTGTCTCTTTGCAGCTATTGTGTGTCTATTTGTAGCCTATTCATTTGCGAAGCTCTTTGTAGTTGCTTCACATCTTTTAGCAACATTTTTCAGATTAACTCTGTGGTTCTACTACAGCAGATTACAAAATATTATGAGAAAACAGTAAAAACAAAAGGTCATATTTTATTTATGTGTATCTTTTCTTCAGTTTTATTAATTTTACTGTATTTAAATGAAATCTTATTGTAGCCTCAGTATCCTGAGCAGCTGTAATTCAGGAAAAGTGTACAACAACAAATAATGGATTGGACTTGGTTGGCAGACAATATTAAACTTTAATTAAAAGCCCAGGCTTTTATTTCTTTTAATTACTGAACTCAATCTGCCTTTAATTCCTTTCGCACAAAACTCTCTCAGCAAAGATGGGAAATACCAGTACTACCAACTTGTTTATTTAAAACAGTTTGAACACTACTTGTATATTTATGAACAATTCAGTTGATCTAGCTCCAAGACAAAGCGCTTCTAGGCATTCTCCTGCACAGAGAGAGAGAGAGAGACCCATATCAAAATACCAGTAATGTTATCCGACCTGAGAAAAGATGAAAGCTGAAGGTTGCCGTATTTATTTCAACCTTTATTTGCTGCTGGCATACGGACACAACACCTCTCTTACCTGCCTGTCAGAGACGAGCCAATTTGGCAGACCGTAGACGAAAAGGTGTGAAAACTAAACAGAGAAAAGCGTGGACACATTTATTTTGTAGCCAACAAGGTAATGAAAACAAGCATACCCAAGCATACAACACGGTGCAGGAAGAAGAGAAAATATTTTTCAGTTAAAGTGTGGTCTGTGATAGTGATTCTTTTGATCGATGGACCCTTACAGACCATAGGTAAATAAATGATTGAGGAATGGACACATATTTGGACTTTATGGCTGCTTCAGAGGTAAGGAGTCACCACTCTTTCTTCATCTCTCTTGTTTACCATGTGGCTAAATCTGAATGAATTACTGGTATTAAAATACTATGATCAGGATCAGGAGCAATCCTACCTTTAACTGGGCTCTGTGACTTTATAACATTAATAACAGTCACTTCAAACATGAGGCTTTGGCCTAAGGGCCCCCTGACCCTTAAGAGCAACCTCCAGGATTAAAATAAATTCTCCTCTGAATTTAAGAAAAGGAAACAGCGAGTAGGAAAACCGTTACTGAGGAAACAAACACAACATCAAAGTGAGGGTGAACGATAATAAAAGGATTAAGATGAGGAAAAGATTTTAGTTTGATGGCTCAGGGGAGAGGTTGCATCATGAGACAGGCTGCCATTGTCAGTCATGGTGCCTGTTGGCATGATGCGATTGTTGCATATGAATACTGTATCCCACAATATGATGTTTTGTTATTCACGGCATCAATAACACTTATTAGAATAGACAGGATTATGTATTAGCATTCCCTAAAGTACTTTTATGAGGGCGAGGGGCTGGGCATTTCCAGAATAGTGGATGAATGCACGCAGAGCCAGAGCTTAGAAATCTGAGTATTTATTTAGATAATCTCGGCAAAATCCACGCCAGCCTGGCAAACACCTCATCCCTTAATTTGATCCAAGAGATAAGAATATGGGCCTGATTCCAGGCTGATGTGATGGTCTTGGTTTGCTCTTAGGAATCAGCCTTCCCTCTCATGAGTCATGCAGCAGAAGGGCTAACTGAGCCGGAGGAAACATGCAACCAGCACCCCTTGCTTAAATTCCCAAAACCGTTTCATGCACCTTCCCCATCTCCAGGCTGCCTGCAAGCGGTCCTACACAGCTTTGCGCATTATGTCACCGCAGAAAATCCTATTTGTCCAGCTGGTTGAGGGTATCTGCCTCTGTTAGAACATGCAGATCACCACGGCTGAACCCGAACCAGCAAATACCACACCTCCAGATCTCACAAAACACCATCTCCAGAAGCTGTCAGCCGTATCCCCCATCTCACACACACACACACACTAGCCATGTCAAACAGCACCGTTATTTCTCACCTTTTCAAAACTCCGAACACATTCGCGCACATTTTTACGGATGTCTGTTTCCATCAGCCACAGCAGGGCGGTCAGGTGGAGCAAAGCGGCATCCAAACGGATAATCCTAAAATCAGAGAGATTTCGGTGGGAGCGGTGTTGCTCCGGTCAGCTTCGGCACCGAACGACTGACTGACTGCGGTCGGGCTGGTGTCGCCCCTCCCACAGACTATCTGAGGGGCTTCCTCCACTAAGTCACGCTTTAACACAACCTACTTTACGAATAGATCTTTTACCGAAGCTTACATGTCATTTTAAGTGCACGTTCTGAATCTAAAAAGCAATAATCGCACCCCGTTTTACACCTAGCTTACAGCGCTCTGTGAATACCGTTGTCTGTCAGTGAATTAAGCTAGCTACCTATGATCACCTGACTCTGCCCCACCTTGACCGAATAAATTCAGCTTTTTGGTCTTAAAACATCGACACCACTTCGTCACTCTGATACTTTCAAACTTACCTGCATAACCAGCGTACAGCCATCTGAACTGTTGTGGAAAAGTGCGCACCTCCTCTGATTAAAGCTAAACATTAGCCTACCTAGCTACCTTCTAGTAGTTACTTTCCGCCGGCTCCCTCGTATGAACTAACACGGAGTTTGTCCTTGCTCTTTTGGGAGGAAATTTACAAAAATCGACATTTAGTTGAATCGACAGTCAAGAGGTTTGTATCTATGTGTAGTTAACGTATAATAAATTCATATCAGCGTAGAAGAACATACATAAACGCGTTATTTTGCCGGTGATCGACTTAACTATTTTTAACGCAGTGTAAGTTTTGGTCGTCCAATGTTGAGGGCGCTGCATTTTTACATGCCGTCGTGCCGTTTGTTCAGGCCAACCTAATAGAGCGACATTTACTCGGTACTGTACAATACTGAGGTCCTTGTAATTTTCTTACTTCAGTATTTAACTTTCAATTTTATTCTTATTCTGCTACTTTATACTTTTTCTGGTTCACACGTTTGTTAACCTATATACTACAATATAGGCCTATTTATTAAAATATATTACAATATACTCCTACTATATTCTATTATATACTTCATTTTATATTACTACATTTCACCTTATCATGTGTCATATTACTCTTGTCACTTGAGACATTACTACACTATTAATTTAACTAAGTAAAACATGGGTTGTGTGTGTATACTGCTTGCCTTGGAATTTTAAACTTTGCTCATGTAGGCTATAGTTTATAATATTTATTTGTACTACTAATTATTTATTTATTTTTTACTTGTTTCTGTCCTCATGCTGCTCCAATACCTCATTTTATTCTCTGTTATTTTAGGATCTACAAACAAAACATTTGATGTGTTTATAAAATAAGAAACATTGATTATGTTATATTTTCATTCATCATCTGTTCATATACCAGCATCCAGTCAGGATTCAAAGAGGATTTTTTTGTTTTTTTTTTTGTTTTACAATAGCATCAATAGACACTTCAGAAGATTTTATATATGTAAAAGTAAAAGATATAAATGCTTCCAGTGGTGGAATGTACGTTTACTCAGGTACTAACCCTACTTATGTACAAATTTGAGGTACTCACTTCAGTACTTCCATTTTATGCTACTTTATACTTCCAAGTCACTACACTTTGGAAGCAAGTATTCTACTTACAATACATTCATTTGGAAGTTTTATTTAAAATGAATTTAAAGTATAACTAACCCAATAAATTATGATGCATTATTATATATCAATTAAAATTAGCTCCACCTAAAGAAATATTACAGAAAGATAATATATATGATTCTGAAATGGGCCATTCTGCACAATGAGTACTTTACTTTTGTGTAATTTAAGTGCTTATACTTTTTTTTTTTGTTCTTATACTTTTTGAATTCAGGATTTCTAACAGAGTATTTTTACACTGTAGTTTTGCTATTTTTACATAAGTAAAAAATCAAATTACTTCTTCCCCCAATGCCAAACAAAACGGAAATGGAGCGCGAAACCCCGCCCTACTGCTTCAATCGGGTAATGTTTTGAAGCACACCCTTTCAGTGTGGGGAAATCACGTGACCAAGCGGCAGAAGGACACCGACATAAGCTCATGTGAAGTGTACAGCAGGTTAGCATAAACAGCAGGGCTCTCTCTACACTAACGGTTAACCGATTCTCCTTCAAACAGCGGTTTAGTGTCGGTTAATCAAAATGGCGTCCAGAACAGCAACAGCAGCAGCAGCAGCAGCAGCGGGATCTCTAACATGGAGGATAGTCGGTCCTTTCACTCTCCACGCTCCGCTGCGCCCACACCGCTTATCGGCTGCCACCAGCCGGCGGTGCAGCTCCAAACAGGCAACCCAGAAGGACAGAACACCAAAGGTTTGTGCTGAAAATCTGAATTATTTACAACCTACTGAATCTAACCGACACAGCAGATCTGTTAGTTGAATATTTGACTCACGGTCAGTGTTGAGTCATCCCTCTGAAAGGCCTTTTTTTTTGTGTGTGTGTGTTTTGACCAGCATGTGTGTGTTGCCATGACACTGATGCTGGTTTGGCGGCCATCTTTTAATTGAATATGCAAAAGTTATCAAACATAGTTGAGTAATGCCTGCGGTGGATGAATATTCAGATGCTCCATTTAAAAGACATTACGTGTAAACAAACGGATGAAAGATGTTTAACTCCTTCTGTTACATTATGCTGTGTTAACTATTAATAATATGTTGATATAGCTTAAAGTGTATTGGCAAAATGTCAGTCAGTCTTACATTACGATACTGTATATTCTGCTATCTTTACAATCTACTTTCATCATTGATGATACATTAAGATTGAGCAGCATTTTAAGGTATAAATTATATCTGAAAAGTAGTGAAGTAAAATACAGAAATTAGCATGAAATGAAAATACTCAAGTACAGTATTAAAGTAAATACACGTCATTACATTCCACCACTGGTACATCAACACATTAACTGGTAGCTCTTGGACATTACAGGCGTTCAGCTGACTGTGACTCAGACTGAACCAGTGACTTACAGCCGTATCTACCCGTTTTCTGCTCTCTGAGTCCTGGAACCTGTTCTGTGCCTCTGTGCTCGTCTCATCAGGCAGTCTGGTTACAAATGATAAGCGAGTTTGTGCAAGTCGACTGCTTATTTGAACCATGTGACATCCCTCTGTGTCTGTGTGCAAACTTCTACTGTGTACTCAATTCAAATTAAACTTTTTTCCACTGACAGCCACAAGTGTCCTGTGGAAAAAAAAAGTGTTTTTTACATACAGTATATATCCTGTTATGCCATCATGATACAGTGGAACTCTCATTATTCTTTTATCACAGTCTCTATAACATCCAATATCATAGTTGGGATCAAGAGATATGTTTTTTTCAGGGCTGATAGCGATTATTAGTAATCACGGTAACCAATATTTGGAACCGAAATTGCCGTGTTAAAGTTAAGAATCACCAGTGATGGAATGTAAGTACAAAAGCGATATAGTTAAAGGTGCAATCTGTAAGATATGACCATGACTGTAGTTTAAAACGTTGAAAAAGTGAACAAACATTATCATCAGAATGTGAAGAAACAGCAGTGTGCACATTCTGTTAAACACGTCCATGTATTGTGTTGCAGAGATATCTACTGAAGTTAGCATGCTAACCAGCTAGCCCCGGCCCGTCCTGTCTGTAATACC